>OOFG01099842.1:0-12458 GCA_900323295.1 Molva molva | reverse complement strand
TGTGTGTGTCTTTGTGAGAGAGATAAATTGAGAGAAAGAGAGAGAGAGAGAGAGAGAGAGCTAGAAAAAAGACAGTGAAAGAGAGAGAGCTAGTGAAAGAGAAAGTGAAAGAGAGAGAGAGAGAGAGAGAGAGAGAGAATGTATGTATGTGTGTGTGTATGTTGTGATGAAACGAGAGGTTGTCTCTTGTGGTTGTCTTCAGCGGTCTGGGTGAGTCCAAAAATAAATAAAAAATTAACCTAGAGAGGGAGTCAACTAATGCAACCATTTATTGGGTGAACGAAGTCCACTTTCACATCATTAACTCTAAATCTGTGAAGCCTAAATAAGCAGGAGCAGGTGAAGACCAGTGGAGCACTTTGGAGGCCAGGTCTGAGAACAATGATAGTATACAACACACAGTCTGTTGACAATCTGGTTCAATAAAGAATATTAGTCAGTGTTAATATTTCCAGCAGCGCAGCTGACTAGCTAGGGTGCTTGAATACATCTACGCTGAATACATGCCCTCCTACACAAATATTGATTTGTTTAGCAAATGTTTGTTATAGTGTGTGTTATAGTATATAGTGTGCCTGGCTTTCCTGGTATACAATCTGTTGGATTCAATGGTGATGATTAAATGACATCACTTTTTACCAGAATAAATCCAAACTAACAACCACCAACCTCCTGACTGTATCACATATATTGCTAATCGGTTAGCATCCTCTATGCGACCCAATTGTTAAAATGTCACACAATAACAGTTTGGGCGAGGCGTTTTAAAGGGCCCCTATTATGCCACCAGGTGTGAGTGTAATTAGCCATTACAAGCCGTTTGAACATCTGCCTTTTCCTTTTTCTTAGTGACATCATAAGTGGGAGTGTCCACCTAGATGTATGTTGGCTAGATAAGCAACAATTGCTACAGTCCACTTGATAGGCTGGTAGACTGATCTATCCAGCATACATCTAGGTGGACACTCCCACTTGTGATGTCACTAAGGCACAGGAAAAGGCAAATTTTCAAACAGCTTGTAATGGCTAATCACACTCACACCTGGTGGCATAAGAGGGGCCCTTTAAGGGTTAGGGTAAGTTTAGGTATTAGGTTAACGTTAGAGATAGTAAGGTGTAGGGTAGTTTAGGTATTTTTAGATATGGGTAACGTAAAGTTTAGGTTAGGTATTATTATTGAGATGGTTAGTTTAGGTATTAGGTTAGAAATAGTAAGGTTAGAGATGGTTAAGTTGAGGTATTAGGTTAGAGATGGTCCTAGAACTGCGGTCCTGAAACTGCAGCTTCCTCTATTACAGGAGCATACTTCTCCATATATTCGCATTTTCTTTTGCCGATTTTCTGAGGATTGTTTACATTTGCGATACATTTTTTTATGGAAACTCACCATCCCTTCGGCTAGCTAACGTTAACTTTGCTGTCCAATTCATAACACTGGAATTGTTTTTAACGTTTAACAAATACAACTTGATTCACATTCAGTACTCACACTCTAGAAATGCGGTCCTAGGACTACGGTCCTGAAATTGCAGCCTCCTCTATTGGAGGAACATACCACTCGCATCGTGTGTAAACTCCATTTGTAAATAAAGAAGTTCTTCTGTAGTGTGCAACTAAATGAGTTGCGGCGCGTTTTCGAAACACTGCCCCTACAGCGTGGGGTGTGTGTCTGCTTTTGTGTTTGCGTCCTTGCGTGTGCACATCATTTTGTGTTTAGGGCAAAAATGCACGGTGGAAAAAATGTATTGCCTACATTTGATTTACATACTGTTTCTTGAAAATGAATAACAAGGACCACTCCTCTAATTTCACACACCAATCCAAATGTCCAACATTTTGTAGTCTGAAGTGTATTGTGTTGTTCTGTAGATATCCTTCTTTCTTCCCTTAGTCATGTTCCCCGGAATTGTGTCCACTGTTATGTTCACCTGTGTGTTGTCTTTCTTGCCCCTTCAGTTTTTCTTTTGCTGACGGCCTATTGTTGCAGCCTTCACCGTTTATCGATACAGATTTTTTTTGCTTCCTATTTTTGCTCTGCCAGTTTGTTGAAGTGTTTTTTTTGCTCTTGGTGATGGATCATACAGTTCAGAATAATTTCCCATGCTCTGATATGAAGTCTGGTTCTAATTGTTAACAAGGTATTAAATATGCCAATCATTGAACTCATAATTGTCCTAGTTCTCCCATGAGTTTCTCCTACTTCTAATGAGGTCTCTGGGGTTTTTCCCCTTTTCAATTATTTCATTAAGACTTCATAAAGATCATCCCATACATTAAAATTGTTTTAGTTTACTTTAAATCTGAATAAGCCCTTGTGTAAGCTGTCAGTGTCCAGAGACATCTCCCTTCCTCTCCTCAACTGACAGTGCTAGGTAATTTTTCCATTCCATTGTTGTATTTGAGGCCTATCACTTGATACTGCAATACTTACGACCCTCTTTACATTCCAGTAAGGACCCATCCACCACTGCTATGTTGTTATATCTCTTTGTTCCTCTACACTAAATGCAGCTCCCTTAACTTCATCCTGTAAATACATTGCCTTCTCCAGACATGACCACCTCCTCCTTCCCTAATCTATTGTGTATTGCTTGTCAACTGTCTTTACATGTTCATTACTCATTAAATATGTACTTTGACGCCAAGACAAAGAAAATATTTTTCATCAATTCAAATGCTTAACTGCAAACTTTTTATTGAAAAAAGTCTGTGCAGATAAGGAACAATTATTGATATCAACATAACATCACCAGCATAAAGTTGTAAGGGCACATCATTAAAACAAATGGGTTCAACTAAGTGGTGTTGCCTCAATCCTCTCAATGTTCACATGACGACTCACAGAGTAGTTTGAAGATCTTTAATTTCACATAATTTTGCTTCTCAGTTGGTACCTTTGATAGCATGTCAGCGACCACAAGCCCAAACCTCACACTTTCAGTGTTTTGGCGTCGCTGAGGAGCTATTTTGGCCTCCGTCCCCTCTTCCCTCTTCACTGTGGCATCTTCATTGTGTTTTCTCCTCCTCTTCGGACCTGGAATAGGGGTGGAAATGGCCGCTGAAGAGTGTTCCACAGGAGTGGGAAAGGTAGAGGGGTTTGGGAGAGCAGCAGTGCAGATGGAGCTGAGCTCTGATGCATTGGACCAAGAAGACGATAAAGACTGGGGGATCACAAGCTGCAACCTTGATGCCTCCACAGCAATCTTAAAACACAAGAATGGGATCAATTAAATACTATGTATCTCAGTGTAGTTACCCAGTTTAACTATTCAATTGTTATTCACACACAGTTCAAGGCCCACATTTCTAAGACCCAATTTTTTTTGTTTATAATTGTAAAGGTTTATTCCACCCAGATACAATTTTCTGTCAAGTACTTAGTGTTAAAGGTTTATTCCATCCAAATACTACATTCTAACTACTTCGTTTTAAAGGTTTATTCCACCCAAATACTTTGTCTAACAACTTATTTAAAGGTTTATTTCACCCAAATACTAGTTTCTGTTCATGTCCTTAGTTTTAAAATAGTTTATCTAGGACTGGCTTCAAACAGACCATTTGCATCTGTGCACTTGAGGTGGCTGGCACAGTGAGAGTTGCTGGAGCTGGGATGGTGGTGGTTGCTGGAGCTGGGCTGGTGGTAGCTGCTGGAGCTGGGATGGTGGGAGCTGTTGAGGCTAGGATGGTGGGAGCATTTGGAGCTGGTATGGTTGGCGCTATTGTGAGGGGCCTCTTCTTGCACACAGACAGATGTTTAATGAAGTCCAGTTTACGTGACAGCGTTGAATGGCAGTAGACGCAGTGGAAATGCCCACGTTGTCGGCAATCCAACCCACATTTGTGAATGGTATACCCTAAAAACATAAGAACATACGATTTGTAGTATTTTTATTTTAGGATCATAGTATTTTAAAGTGGAAATTATGAACACCCAAAATCTGAAACAAATAGCTGGTCAGCGTAAACAAATCAGAGAGGGAATTGTTTTGATTCATTGCTCAAAATGGAAATGATCATAACATTCAGGCTGCCTTTCATGCATAGACACATTGGAACTCTATTTGCATTTCCCGAGAGAATGTTTGCCAACTTTACCTTCATGGAGAACTGCACGATTTAAATGGCACTTTAAATGGGTTCTGAGCTTGCTCAGCTTTGTTGGGTGGAACAAATTTGAGCTACAGAACGGGCAGTGGAAGTGCTTGCAGCATGTGGTGCATTTTTCCAATTCGGGCAAGGACCTCCCTTGTTCTTGGATTGTTATGTGCATCCTGAAAAGGAGAGCCTAATTTGTCAAATTGAACATTTTGAGACCACTTCACAGACAACGATTAAGCCTGGACCAAAATACATTTTGAATCTTGTCCTGGATTGAGCTTATTGTGTCCATGAAATCACTTGATATAGGCTATACCGTACATGACAGAATCGAACACGTGGTGTAGGCCTGCAGAATAGGACTACATAATAACCGACTATTAAAAAGGCCAAATGTCTCATCCAACATTACAAAACAATGCCAAAATGAAGAGACAGGTTGATAAGACGTATTGTGGGGGGAAAAAGCAGTCAGCAAAGTTGAATTATTAAGATTAAACTTAATTAAATGAAATTAAACAAGCATTTACCAAGAAGAGAGTAGGCTACTGCTGATTTTATGTACATTTTGTCTGATTTTAACACATAATATCGACATGCTTTTATCCCCTATTTAAGCTTAATTAAAGTGCTGGCGAGAATTAATTATCATGGCTTGCCGAGTCAACGATTAATATCAGACACAAACGTTAGTTGGGCTTGCCGAGATTGCGATTGGTTTTGCAGCAAGCTATCATAAGCCAACAGGTAGTGGTTTGCAGTGCTTTTGCCTTTCCCTCAACCTGATTTTTATGAGCATTTTCAATTAGAAAATTTAAAACCTAAGTAGAAACTCGAAAAAATCTCGAAATAACGAAAAAAAGATTTTCCGCTTGATGTAAGTGGAAGAGTGGTTCTATCGATAAAAGGTAAATGCGACTCAGTGCAATGCAAAGAGATTACGTGAATAGATGCGAATAATTGATGACCTATAGAAATACATTGGCATAAATGTCACTCAAGTATCAAGAACCCTTCCAGGAGCACATAGCTGTCATAAGTTGCTCAAAACTCTCCATTCCATTGCACTCTCTCCGTCACCAAGCTTTCGATTCATTCGGTTTAGGTTTGTCTGGCGTTTTTTAAATTACGTCATCTCGTCGCGACCTCTTTCTCTGCATCAGCTTTAACACTATCAAAAAAGTGAGCTACTCACGCTTCGGCTTTCCTACGTTAACTTTGCTGTCGTATTCAAGACACCAGAATTGTTTTTAACGTTAAACTATTCATACTGTCGTTCATGTTGTCCATGTGCTCTGGTGAAGGCGATCTTATTTTTCGGAGGATGGAAA
This sequence comes from Molva molva, assembly GCA_900323295.1. Lineage (NCBI taxonomy): Eukaryota > Metazoa > Chordata > Actinopteri > Gadiformes > Lotidae > Molva > Molva molva. The sequence continues at coordinate 7,029 of OOFG01099842.1, read as the reverse complement.
GGTCCACCTTAATACATTTCTAATTGTAGATGGTTAAGTCTAAATATGAGGTTGGAAATTGTTACGTTTAGGAATTAGGTTAGAGATGGTTGAGTTTAGGGTTAGGTTAAGTTTTCGTATTAGGTTAGAGATATTAAAGTGTAGGGTTAGTTTAGGTATTTTTAATGAGTAAGTTCAGGTAACGTTGTTCGGTTAGATGGTTAAGTTTAGGTATTTGTATTGAGATTACGTTTAGTGTTAGTTTAGGTATTAGGTTATAGATGGTTAGTTAAAGTATTAGCTTAGATATGGTTACGTTTAGGTATTAGTTTAGAGATGGTCCTGAAACTGCACTCATCTATTGCATAAGCATACTTCTCCATCAATTCGCATTTTCTTTTGCTAATTTCTGAAGATTCGGGAACATTTGCGATACATTTGGATGGAAACTCGCCTTCCCTTCGGCTAGCTTACGTTAACTTTGCTGTCCAATTCCTGACACCGGAACGGTTTTTTAACGTTAAACAAATACAACTTGATTCACATTCAGTACTCACTCTACAAATGCGGTCCTAGGACTACGGTCCTAAAACTGCAGCCTCCTCTATTGCAGGAACATAATACTCGCATCGCGTGTAAAATCCATTTGTAAACAAAGTAGTTCTTCTGTAGTTTGAAACAATATAGGTAGCCTTGCGTTTTCGATACACTGCCCCTACAGTTTGGAATAATATCTGTGTATGCATCATTTTGTGTTTTTGTAAAAAAAAATGTAATGCATACATTAACATACTGTTTCTTGACGATTTATTAAAAGGACCACTCCCTCTAATTTCACACACCAATCCTAAATGTTTGAGTCTTAAGTCTTGTGTTTCCTGTAGATATCCTTTTTTCTTCCCTTAGTCAGGTTCCCCGGAATTGTGTCCACTGTTCCACAGGAGTGGGAAAGGGCAGCGGTGCAGATGGAGCTGAGCTCTGATTCGTTGGAAGAAGAAGACGATAAAGATTGGGGGATCGTAACGAGCTGCGACCCTGATGCCTCCACAGCAGCCTTGAAACCCAAGAATGGGACAAATTAGAAATACTATGCATGTCAGTGTAGTTACCCATACTACAATAGTTTGTCAACTATTCAATTGTTATTGTCACAACAAGCAGCAGCTTGTTGTCAATTAGTCGGAAGCGTTCAATCCCTTCACAACACTAAATGACAGAAGGTTGCTCATACATGACAAACGTAGATTTTTGTGAAAAACCGAATATTGCCGATACAAAGAGAATGACCCAAGCTGTCTGTAGAGGAGCAATATTGGTGAGTGTATCGCCATTATATTGAATCAGATAAGACTTATATTTCATGAATAGGGCACTCCATGGAGGGAATTGCTACTAACCTGCTGATGTATAACTACATACCTCCAGGCTTGTTGTTTCCCTCGACTCGCCTCCGTCTGTTTAATGGTCGTCTGAACCTTCTACTCTTTCATTGCTGGCGCTGAGGTAGTAATAAACGCATCATCTCTTCTCCGTCGAACAAATTCATGTACAACTCCAGTTGTAAACAATAAAGTTCTTCTGAAGTGTGACACCATTAATATGGGGTAAACGTGCGTTGTCGCGACACTGCCCCCTACAGTTTGAAATAATATAGTTTTGGAGGAGTGTGTGTGTGTGTGTGTGTGTGTGTGTGTGTGTGTGTGTGTGTTACCCTCGTGGGGGAGGAATACTGGGTAGCCATGTGCAAACTGTTTGATGCAATGTCGGCTATAACAGAGAAGGGAGATAGTGATGCGCTCAACGCTAATAAAAAATAAACATTTAACTTTTCTGAACCCTAATTTCTCTTTTTATTTGCCACTAGAGGGAGCCCTCTTGCATTCATTCTAACACCACGTCGGTCCAGGGTTGAAAGGGAAAAGGTTACACAACTAAACATGGCTGCTCCCCAAGATGACATGTTTTCTCTCTGCGTGGATCCCGGCAAAGTTAGCAGTTGTGTGGAAGTCAGATTTATTGACAAGATCAAGGTAGACTATCTCGCTGCTTGGCGGTGACTCGATTGTTTAAACTGCCGTGCTCGAATTCACTCTTAAATAAGACATTAGCTCTACATTAGCAGATCCACGTGAGTTGACCATGATCATTAGATCCCACAGCAGACCAGCAGTAGGCTATCTGTCCATAGTATCTGATGGAGATTCCGATCAGAAGCAATATCTGATTGGATCCCTAAATGATCTCTGGGTAGCGTAGCAGAGAATTTACGTCTAGCTAGTTTTCATCCTGCAAATATTATTTTGTTGTGACAGTCTCTTGTGTTAATGTATTCTACAACCAAACTAATGAAGAACTTTCACGTTCCAGGGGAAAGGCCTGTTTGCCAGAAGGAGCATCAAGAAAGGAGACACTATTTTTGTAGAACGTCCCGTTGTTTCATCTCAGTTCCTGTGGAATGCATTATATAAATATAGAGGTGAGATCTCTTGCACATTGCAGTTTGCAATAGTTTGCAAAGGACTCTAGCAGTTGGCACTATCATTCATGTGGTGGAAGGATATGTATTTCTGTAAGTTTGTTGTAATATATACAATTATTTCCTGGATTTAAATGTGTATGTATACATCTGATTCTAATTATGCCTGCTTTCCTATATCAATACAGACTTTATCGACTATAATTGAGTATGACTATTACATTACTGCTATCCGATCAAATAGTTTATTATCACAACTGGCTTAATAACGGTCTGCAATCTTGCGTCTGTCTGTCTGTCTGTCTGTCTGTGTCTGTCTGACTCTCGCTCTCTCTCTTGCTATCTCTTTCTTTCGGTCGGTCTTTCTGTTTCTCTCTGTCTCTCTCTCTGGCTCAATTGCTCTTTCTCTGTCTTTCTCTCTCGCTCTCTGTCTGTCATTCTCTCTCACTCTGTCTGTCTTTCTCTCTCACACACTCTCTCTGGCTGTCTGTCTGTCTGTCTCTCTGAATGTCTCTCAGCCTGTGAGTACTGCATGCGTGCTCTGGAGGGTGCGGAGGAGAATGCCAGGAGGCTCAGTGGGAAGCCTGGGCTCAGCCTGCCTTACCCGGAGCTTTGCACCGTCCAGGCCGACCGCCACCAAGCCTGCCCACACTGTCAGGTGAACTCTTGGTTGCTTGTTTCTACACCGCATCATGGGAGGTATAGCTCAAAGCATGATTGTATGAAACTTGTGCATATTGCTATAGTATCACTTGCAGTATACACTTTGGGAATCAGATAAGGCAAACTGGTAGCTTGTGGTATACCTGCAAATGAATACCAACATTAATGTATAAAAAAATGTGTATGCATTTGCTTGAAATTAAAATGGACATTGCCCTATTTTTCGCCTGAGCAGATGTTATAATGGGATATTTTGAGGAATAGCACTGATTTCCTTGGTTATAATGGTAACCGTAAAAAAAAAGAAAAAAGAATGACCTCTGTATCCCAAAAGAGGCTATGAAAACTGTGCCATGTCTTTAATGAAATAGTATTTGGAAGAGTGAAGTGTACCAATTTAGGTTGTCTTTCCAGGTGCCCCATATAAACCCTTTCTCTCATCAAAAGAGGAAATACAAGTGTGTCTTTGTCTCACCCTGCAGGTGATGTACTGTAGCAGCGAGTGCAGGCAAGCTGCGGCGGACCAATATCATCGGGTTCTGTGTTTAGGACCCGCCCATGAAGACCCAGACCATCCAATCAACAAACTTAAAGATGCCTGGAGGTTATTCAAGTCATGGCGTGTATTGCTGTAAAGGATCTTCCCCCTCTTTATTTAATTTACTTTAACCTTGAGTATTTCCTGTGTTATCCAGGAGTATGCATTACCCTCCTGAGTCCTCCAGCATCACATTAATGGCCAGGATGGTGGCCGTTGTCAAACAGGTGATTCTCTCACTATTACTCATAGGTTAAACTTTATATGCAATATTTATCATTCTCAATTTGGATGATGGAAGAGAGTTGGTTTTAATGAAACCATTGATGGATGACACACATGTCACAAGATGATAAAAATGTTGGGTATTGCAATCCTTAGTTTGGACTAGATGGGTCCCTGTCATGCCCCTCCCGTATATGCGTATCTCAGTCTGTGATGATGAGTCTACAGTATCACACTGAAGATGATGTTTGTTCTAACTTTACCCCTGACTCCTGTTCCGTTATAACTAGAGGTGTAAGGAATCAAGTATAATAACTATCGTTAAAAACAAAATGCATTGTTTTTTCGACTGCGTATGACCATTGCACATCACATAGCCAATTTAGAAGTCAAATATTGTGTATTATTACAATGTTTTCCAGGCCAAAGACAAAGGGCGATGGCAGAAGCTCTTCTCGCAGTTCTGCAGTCGCACTGCCAATGAGGAAGAGGAGATCGCCCATAAGCTGCTTGGGGAGAAGTTTAAAGTGAGTGTCCTATTCCAGCCTAGAATCAGCTGTTCAAGTGTCTAGTTGTACTGCTATTTCTGTTTTTAAAAGCATGTCATTCAGAAATAACATCCCTGTTGTTTGGCATTCTCTTCCCTAAAATCTATTGTCTTATATTCACCCATCATGTTGCCAGTTATAATTATGGCAAACTTGCAAAAATCGAGGTTCACTATTGCATGTAAATGCTAATGATTTTCTTGGTACATATTTCCAAAGGGGCAGCTGGTGTTGCTGCAAGGCTTCTTTACATCGGCACTTTATGAAGATCACCTCAGTCGAGTAAGTGTAGACGGAGCCCATTGTTTTGGGTTTGTCTTTTTGTAATCTTACATTGATATTGTAATCATAATGGGATAATATATATATTTTATTATGTTTGCTAAATGTATACGAAAACAGGCATTACATTTTCAGGTGTGTTGAAGGAAGCATATGTTACTTCTAAGGCCCTTTTTTTTATATCTTAAATTTACGGAAGTTATGTAAATCTGTGTTATTCACAGATTTGGACCTGATGTTCTTTTTTCATCTGACGTGTTACTTTAATCAATATTCCCAACATCTTACGTCACTATTCTTAACATCTTTTGGGATGGTGGTGTATGGGATGAAAGCTGCAAAGCTTGTGTTTATGTTCTGAAAGCCTTTTCTTAAGCTGAACATTTAAACAGAGCAATTCACTTGTCAAATAACACATTACAATATATATTGTTCAATCCAACATTCACAATGGTAATTCATCTATAGACTGATCATTATCTGATAGAGTTCTTGTTAGCCTACTACTACTGACAGTGCTTCAGATATCAGTTGGCTGTTGCCGCAAACACAGCGGGTCAGAGAGTGCATGGTACAGCACCAGCTTCTAACCAGCAGGGGGCCCACGAGGAGGCATTAGAGGGCCCTCATGTCTGCAAGCATAAGGGTAGCTGTGAGAACACCAGAACTGCATCAGATATTGGAAATATTTGAGGTCAAACAGTTCTCAACATTGGACAATACTGATGGACCTCTGAGCAAAGCACTAAATTGTTACTCTTCTTCAGTAGACCTTGTGCCCCTTCATATCTATTATGGAAAATAGATTAACATATTTAAACTTTGAGTCGCTGTCTTTGTGTTCCAGTGGTTTACTCCTGAGGGTTTTCGCTCCCTGTTCTCTCTGGTGGGGACCAATGGACAGGGCATAGGCACCAGGTTAGTCCTCCGTCCGTTTGTCTTCCATTTGTACCTGTTTTATTTTATATCAAAGGCTAATCATTATTTCACGTTCATTTTGGTAATTCGGATCTGTGGTTGAAGTGCTATAATTTGAGTGTAATTTGTTAGAAATGCCATAGCCATTAATATTATTATTAATGTTATTATATTTTTTTGCTAGCTCCCTGAGTCAGTGGGTACACGCTTGTGATGCACTTCAGCTTCCTGTACAGCAGAGGGAGCAGTTGGATTCTTTTATCGACCAGCTGTACAAGGATATCGAGAAAGGTATGAATTTCTTTTTTCTCTCTGTCTCTCTTTAATATTCAGATGTGTCGGCCTCATCAGAGCTGATTTGCCACGGACATATTGAATTAGAAATGGGAAATGTGAAACAAGTGCATCAGTGCGATCGTTTATTGTGTGTGGCGTGTGTTGCCGGGCTGCAATCTTGATAAAGGTCACTTCCTATTTCTTAATTATTTATTTTCTTCCTGTAGAAACGGGAGATTTTCTGAACTGTGAGGGGTCTGGGCTCTTTCTGCTCCAAAGCTCATGTGAGTTCAGACATCTGAGGAGTTTTTGGAGAAACCATACCGAATCATTCTAACCTGTAAAGACTCATTACTTGCATCATGTTCTCACCTACCCAGGTAACCACAGCTGCATACCCAACGCAGAGGCCGCCTTCCCTGACAATAACTTCCTGCTTCACCTCAGTGCCCTTAGTGACGTCCAGCCCGGAGAGGTACGCTACGCAGTCTGTGGACTGCATTTAAGGGTTGGGGGAGTCATATTTGAGCCTAGTTGATATAGGTTTCTCTCGCTCTCGCACTCGCTCTCCCCCCCACCCCCCTCTCCAACTTTTGAGCTTCTTGTTGTCACATGGTATTCAAAATGGCGATAGACGTTGAGAACGGAAGCAGGTTTGTCAGCCTGTCAGAAAGATTGAGCGGGAACATCAGGACACTACAGATGACCCATGATCCACAGCCCCCCCCCCTTCCCCTTTTGAATGTCATGCCAAGACAGGAATGCTTTGAATGACCAAGGACAAGCTGTCGGAGACATGCGGTGGTGGGTTAAGTAAGGACATCTCTCTGCATGGGGGCTGGAGGGAGGGCACTGCCAAACCTCATACATCTTGGCCATTTGGGCATCGATCAGAAGCGGCTTTGACCGGTATTCAGCATTATGCAACGCTTGATGTCGTGAGATGTGTTCTCCAGCCAAGCCAACTCATTGTTCTCCCCCCCATCCCCTCGGTCTGTAGGAGATCTGCATCAGCTACCTGGACTGCTGTCAGCGCGACCGCAGCCGACACAGTAGACACAAAACTCTGAGGTAAACAGACTCTAATCGGTCATGTGATCAAGTGATTCCACCCATATTACACT
>OOFG01099826.1:0-10373 GCA_900323295.1 Molva molva | reverse complement strand
CTACTGTGTGTGTGTGTGTGTGTGTGTGTGTGTGTGTGTGTGTGTGTGTGCATGTGTATGTGTGTGGTTTTGTCGAAAAGACTAAACTAAAAAGAAAGAAAGAAAGAAAATATACAGTACACTGTACATGTATTTATGTATACAACATATCTACAAATATTATTGAATTACAATACAATTAAAATATATTATAAGCCTCAATATAATATAACATATTGTGATATATTTTTTTAAGTGCAGCAGAGAGAGGTATTGAATCACTGCGAAGCAATGTCTACTGTTTTGGTTACACTGCCATCTGGTGGTGGGACGGGAGACTGGGTTCCACTTTTTATTTTGTTACATCTGTACCCCAATGGTGTAATAAACAGTAATATTAACAATTGATTAAATGTTTTTGGTGTCACAATGAATAATAGTTACTAAACACTTGCAAGTTACAGCTATCAGTTTACATTAATGTCTTATGATTTGTATTTGTACTACAGCAGAAGCTGCATACCTTTGACATGGGTGAATGATGTTAAGCTTAACCTTAAAACCCGGAAGGTTCTTCATCATCTGAAAGAGAAGCAGTCATTTTTCTGACCCGTGCCAGACTGCGCTCTCATTGGCCGGCTCTACGTTCCGTACGTTTCGGTTCCCTAACCGGATTGGCTGCCTCGATACCTCGTACAGAGCTGTCCTACAGCGGCGTATTGAAGGTTGAACTACCCGGCCTCCTCTCGTATCTCAGCGGCATCGAACCGTCCTTCTTCTGCCTGTAGCACCTCTCCTCCGGGAACACACCCACAGCCATGTCCATATTCAGCGAGGTCCCACAGGCCCCTCCGGTGGCCGTTTTTAAGCTGACGGCGGACTTCAGGGAGGACAGCCACCCCCAGAAAGTGAATCTCGGAGTAGGAGGTAAGACAAGTGGCTGCTACCTGCTAATGCTAGTGGGTTAGCCAGTTAGCAGTCGCGATATGGGCTGTCTGACTTCCGACGTGTTGCAGGGTCTTGTGTTTTGCTCCGTTATGTAAGGGATGTGAGGGCTCCGGAAACATTTATATTTGCGGTTGTGCATTCCACAAACTCTGTAGAAACTCACTGCGGGTTGCTTGACCTTGGGTGTGTTTGTGAAGTGAGTTAGCAGACCTCTGACAGGGTCAAGTGTTGTGCATGCATTCACCGGTTGACATTAACTCCAAATAGAATGATACTTAATCTGGGGTTGTAATAGTGCTGATTACATCCACTGGACTTTGTAAAAAAATACGATACCGTACAATATAAGGATTGTATTGCTAAATTGCCCAAATGGGAGCTACTCTAGACTGCATCGTTTGGGCAGGTTTGCAAAACGTCAGGTGACAAATGATGCTTGAGCTGTCAAATAGCTTGCGGAACAGTATTTGAAAACGCAAGTTTTTGTCTGTGTTTTGCCGGAGCTTCTTTACTTCATGTATGTATATTTCTTTATGTCACGGAGGTATCTAAAGTACCTCACCAGTTGCTGAATTTAGATTTTAAGATTAAGAATTGTTTTACTTTATTAATCCCAGACGGGAAATTGAGATATTTAACAATGGAGCTATTCCTGCAAGCAAGAAGACTTGGATATTATGAAGTACTTCCACGTTGACAAAGATGACGTGTTTGTTGACTTGTTGACGTCATGGTCAGTTTCTCTGTGGTCTAGTAGTAAAGTATTGTAACCTGTTTGAGCTGTAAGTAAACCCCAATATCTCTTCTGTTTGGGTCGCACAAAGTGGTGAATATTCCTGTTATTTTCCCTTAAAATGCATTACGTTGTTAAAAGCCAGGAATTCTCTGTTCAATTCGAGGGGTGGTCTGCTACTTCCGGCAAAAAAAAAAACTTTGACAACGCCCCATGCACCTGCTCCTATGAAACCCAATGAGTTGGTTTTTACTTATACCCTTACAACTTTTCTTTGCCTCGCATCACCTTTTTGGAATCTCCTGGGTGGAAGTTGTCCTGCTGAATCATGGTTTTTCTTACCCTTTATGTCAACATGTCGTGCTGGTCCCTGTGGGTCTTGTTTTGGCTAGCTCAGGGCCTCAGTGCTGCACTTTGTTAATAGTATGCAGTCATCTGATACGCCGGGTAGATCTAAAGGTCACTATCCACTGCTTCTAGTTGTACAGACTACTTGTACAGAGTGACCTCCAGACGCCTCGCCATGTTTCTCTTTCTTTCTCTAGCAAACTATTCTGTAAGTACTCTCTTTCTGTCTGATCTTCCTCTCTTTCTCTCTCTCTCTGTCTTTAACTTTCAGTTAGCCTATTTTTAGGTTTCAGATGAGCGTTGGGTTGCTTTTTAGCCAGTTTATTGACTTCATAACATTTCAAGTCAATACAAAGTAGACACTGGTTATTGTTTTTACTGTCATGTAAAATCAGGCGGGCCGACGCATTAGTAAGACAATTCTAATTCTATTAGCTTAACATAACTACTAAGCTGTAACAGAAACCCTTTTTGTCCTCTGCAGCGTACCGTACGGATGAGTGCCAGCCCTGGGTACTGCCGGTGGTGAAGAAGGTGGAGCGTCTTATCGTGGAGGACAGCAGCCTGAACCATGAGTACCTGCCTATCTTGGGCCTACCTGAGTTCCGCTCAGCCTCGTCCAAGGTTGCCCTGGGAGACGACAGCGCAGCCATCAAGGAGAACCGGGTGGGTGTAAAGACTCGGACCAGAGGCCTGTGAAGCCCTTTCAGACTGTAACTGTGATTAAGGGCTATACCATAGACTGGAAGAAATATGGACGTCACCCATTGGTCTTCAAACAACTGTTATGAAGCCTTCGATTTTCTCAAGATATATACTATGGAGGTGGATTAGCCACGGAGATCCTAACCGAAAGGCTTTGTATTATGAGATTGAAATCACATTTTTCCCATTGACTTGACCGATCTTTTCGCATCTGACCACCGCAGGCCACCAATAACACCAGGCCGTTACACAAACTGCATGTTAGAAGCTTCTGCCACGGCTTCACAAACAGGTGGTTTCTGGCGGCTGCTTGGGCTGTACAAATAAAATGGACATACTGGGGTAGCAGGGGTACACATGCAGGATTGTAAGTTACTTTGACTTTATTGTCCCCTGGGTGACTTTTGTTTTTCAACAAAACTGTACATCACAAGCAGAACCAACAATACACTGTAGCAGTGGTTCCTGCCACGCTACCTAGGTGGTTTATTGGGCTCCTCCGACACCAGGACACAGGTAGTTGTTGTTGAACCAGTTTGGTGTAGAAGTTGTAACGTTTTGGAGGCAGAGAAGGTGTTCCCTCCTGTCTTGTCAGAGCTCTCTCTGCAGTGTGTGTGGTGATGGCTGGTTTTACCTGTGTGCCCTGATTTCGGAATGCCCAACATGTATGCAGCCTCACCCCCAGAGTACATTCAGCCTGACTCTGACCTTAAACAAACCATCAACCACACACAATCCACATACTACACCCTATACACATCATCACGCAACAATACCACCTTGTTTATGGCTGCAGGTGTCAGGCCTTTGCCAAAGCGAGTCCTTCCGCCCCTCAGGGTCCCGTACCTGCGCCCAGAGGGCAGGACGGTGAAGTGACGTCTGAGTGGGTGTGTGAGGTCCTGTGCTATTGTACTTGCAATGCGAGTGATGGCTTTACAGTTGTGCTCTGAGAGATTGTGATGCTTTTAACAGCAGGTGTTGTAATGAAGGCGCTATGTGCACAGTGATGGTAGAGAGGGTTTTTGTATTTGGATATTTATTCATTCACGGGTTTATTCTCTTTCTGTCTATTTAGTTGTTGTTCTCTTTTAATGTTTTTATATTTATGTTTCACTTTCTGTTCTTTCAAGTTGTCTTAGTGGAGCAAAAGTAAAAAATAGAGGGCTCTTCTGAATAACAGGTCTCTCTCTCCCTCCAACAGGTGGGAGCGGTCCAGGCCCTGGGTGGTACCGGGGCGTTGAGGATCGGAGGAGAGTTCCTTCGTCGCTGGTACAACGGTACCAACAACACCGCTACGCCCATCTACGTCTCCGCACCCACCTGGGGTGAGTGGACCTCAGTCCCCTGGTCCATCGGGTCGGGTTCGGTCTGGTCCGGAACTAGCTCAAATCTGGGTTCACTTTCTTTCGCTTCATATTTGTTTTGGACTAATCATGTTGCTGGAGGCCGGGGATCTGTGAGCTTGTAATTGGCTAGCGACTCACGTTCCTAGGAAAAGTGTCTGTAAAGGTTTAAAATCAACACCGTGTAGCCACTGTAGAAATCTGCTTATTAAAATCCCCTTCTGAAAGACTTTCTCTTTGGTAGAATATCTCGGTAGCAAAGGAGAACCAAACAGGCCACAGGGTGTAACTCCAACCCTTGCAGTTTTTGGTCTGCTATAACGTAGTAAGACTGCTGGATCCGAGATTAGGTCTTTTCCTGCCCTCCACGGATATGATAGAAAACATGTCACTCTCATACAAGTAGTTGGAAGTAAAGAGGCGAGATTAATGATTAGCTACAATGTCCTGATCGTCCAACTAAATTATGGGAGAGAACTGAATGATACCAATAAATATCAGACAATTCATGCTACAGTCAAGATCTTCCCAAAACTCCAGCAGCTAGACAAGGTGGATATAATGTCAGTAAATAAAGTATGGTTCAGGTCCTAGTTTCAGTAGCCGAATCATTTCATTGTAAATGCAGTACTACAATGACGGTGGTGATTCAGGCCATTCATCTCTCTGCTTGTGGTCGTGTATGGAGGAGAGCAAGAAGGACTGGAACTGGGCTGTAGAGATTCAGTAAAGGCCCTGAATGAATGAGGACTAGAACATGCTGGTGGATGGTAGTGGATGGTAGTGGATGCTCCATCATGTAAACCTCGGCTCATTGTCCCCGTCTCTCCCTGCTGCTCCCAGAGAACCACAACGCAGTGTTTGCCGACGCAGGCTTCAAGGACATCCGCCCCTACCACTACTGGGACGGAGCCAAAAAGGGACTGGACCTCAGCGGTCTCCTTGACGACCTGGAGGTGAGAAGGGGGGGGTTAATTAGCACAACTTGGGTGTTGTCACATGCAACTATTTAGGTCAAGAGCCCCTCCCTAATAATGTGACTGTAGTTGAGATACTCTGTGTGTTTGTGGGACTTAAAGGGAAACACTCTGCTATTTCCAATAAAAGAGAGTACTGCTTCACCTGTGTGTTTTAAATCAGTTTCAAAATGTGTAATTGGTCCATTTTCGTCATTGGTTCTATTTGGACCAATGATGTTGCAATCACAACACGCGTATGAGGCTGTACTCTATTGTATTAGAAAAGAACCAAGCGAGACGGCCCCCCCTTTAATCAGCAGTAATCCTGATCTAGGCTCCACAGGGAACCCCCTCACCACACGGGACCAATGGGAATACTTTTAGCTTCTTTAGGTTCCTCCTCTTTTTAATGTTCTCTCTCCTGTCTCTGTGTCGTCAGAAAGCTCCGGAGGGGTCTGTGTTCGTCCTGCACGCCTGCGCCCACAACCCCACGGGAACAGACCCCAGCCAGGACGAGTGGAAGCAGATCGCAGAGGTCATGAAGGTAAAGAATGGAGGGATCCAAAGCTGGACTGATAGTGGTGGAGCTGGAAAATATAGGTTTTCTCTTCAAACTAAAAAATATACCTGTGTTTGGTCATCTTCATACTTTATTATCCTCATGGCTGGCTAGAAATAGATATAGAATGCTAATTCAACGCTTATATGACTTTTTAAATCAAAACGATTGCTTATGTTGCAGTAACGCAAATGTAAACCGTCTCCCTTCTTTTGCCTGTCTGTCTCTGTGTCTCTCTCCACCTGTCGCCCTCTAGAGGAGGAAGCTGTTTGTTTTCTTCGACTCGGCCTATCAGGGCTTTGCGTCAGGCAGTCTGGATAAAGACGCCTGGGCTATCCGCTACTTCGTCTCCGAGGGCTTCGAGCTCTTCGTGGCCCAGTCCTTCTCCAAGAACTTTGGCCTCTACAGTGAGTAGAGCAGCAACTCATGAGCAGGTAGAGAAGGCAGGAGAGGAGGGGAGGATAAGTAGGGTAGAGTCAGGTAGAGTACATTTTGTCAATTCAGATGCATGTCTTACACTTACAGTGAATTCAGTCATTGCATGTCATTAAGGAGCAGGTAGAGGGTTTGATAATCTTGCTTATATTTAATTATTTTATCAAAGCATTTAATGTAGAAAATGTTTGACTAGTAGCAAGCATCCACCAACGTTTTGCATGTAAAAAGAAACAACAATATATAACATGATATACGATATGATGTATAAACAATGCCCACAATACAACCTACAATATCTACCCAGCACCCTTGGTCATCACTGTCTTCCCTTGAACTTAGGAAAGTTCTGATGTTCATTATTTGTTTAATTTCCATCATTCACTCACTCACTCATTCAATCATAAACCTCTTCCTCTCCTCTCCTTTCCTCCTTCTCTCCATCCTTTACTCCCCCCTCCTCCCAGATGAGAGGGTGGGCAACCTGACGGTGGTTGCCCGGGACAACGAGAACCTGACCCGCATCCTGTCCCAGATGGAGAAGATTGTCCGGACCACCTGGTCCAACCCACCGTCCCAGGGCGCGCGCATAGTCAGCAAGACCCTGAACTGCCCGGAACTGTTCGCTGAATGGTAGGCGGTACTTTCACCCTATACATCCCGTACTGTGGTTTATTAATATACAGAATATAGCTTAATATACATACCATTCCGAATAATGATCTATTCTGTTAAATCCATTTTATAGAATATAGACAATCTTTAGTTTACAAACATGAATAGGCATAATAAACAGAGTATGCAGAATATACAACCCTATATGTCCAATACTATGAATATAGTTAATATAACATGATATACATAATCTGTAGAATATACAACCTTTAGTTTACAAACATGAATAAACAGAATATACAACCTTTAGTTTACAAACATGAATAAACAGAATATACAACCTTTTCTCACTCAGTACATTAGTAAACAAACATGAATATACAGAATATCCAACCTTACGCACCCAGAACTTTAGTTTACAAACATGAATATACAGAATATACAATCGTATACACCCGGTACTTTAGTTTGCAAACATTAATATTCAACCGTATACACCCAGTACTGTAGTTTACAAACATGAATAGAATATATATATAATCTATAGAATAAAAGTTGTGCAACCAGTACTTCTCTTTCTTTAACTCCTCTTCTATGGTTGCTATGGCTACGCTCCACTCTGTCCTACTGGTTGTTTTTAGAAACTAGGTCGTGAAGCTCTTATTTTTTTATAGGGCGTTGATTGCTCTCAGGGCTGCACAATTAATTGCATATTAATCAAAATCGTGATTTTTGACCTCTGCAACTAGCTAATTATGAAGTGTTGCAATTATTTATATATTTTTAATGAATTTAAATCGAAAAAACATTATACAAATGATAAACTATTTTACGCCTGTTACCCTTAAATCAAATTACAAACAGTTTAAACTCAATTCCATTAACTTAGTTGTTCATACACAGTAGACGCCACAGAATATTCATTTTCATCATCGTGCAACCCTACTTGCTAGACTCTTTTGAATAAAAGCGTTGTCTGCTAAATAACTAAATAGTTATAGCAGTAACCAGCTAACAACCAAGGCGTCACTAGAAACGCACATGCCAAACGTCTGACCCCATCTCTGATAGTGACCAGATCAGCAATGATCCGCCATGCTCATGTACTGAGTATGAACATGGGTGACCCTCCGCCCCCTCTCTGCTCCCTGCAGGAAGGGTAACGTGAAGACCATGGCTGACCGGGTGCTGCTGATGAGGGACCAGCTGAAGGCCAAGCTGCAGGCTCTGGGCACCCCGGGGACCTGGGACCACATCACCCAGCAGATCGGCATGTTCAGCTTCACCGGACTCAATCGTAAGACACGCACGCCCGAAACACCCCGACACCAACAGCAGGTGGTGTTACTGAGGAGAACACTACATGACCGCATACGATCATTAATGCAGGCTAATTAGCGGTTATTATAAACACCTGTAAAGCAGAGTGATACATAAGTAGTTAAATATACCAGTGCTGTTATACACCATATCAACACTCATGGAAAGCCTCTTGGCCAATCACATTACTTAGTCGGAACTAACTGCTGTACTAACTCCAGTTTATACAGCAGTTAGTTGTACCCAGTTTAGAACAGGCATGTTCCCTGGCTAAAAGTTTTATGTTTAGTATCAGTAGATCTCTTTAGACTTTTCAATGGAATTGATGCTTCTGGAATAGAGACAGGAAGTGAGGTAATGGATTCCCCTCCCTCCCCTTCCTCCCCTTCCTCTCCTCCCCCTACAGCCAAGCAGGTGGAGCACATGATCAAAGAGAAGCACGTCTACCTGATGGCCAGCGGCCGCATCAACATGTGTGGTCTGACCTCCAAGAACATCGACTACGTGGCCCAGTCCATCCACGACACCGTCACCAGCATCCAGTAAAACCCCCAGCCACGCCCCCCACCACTATCTCTACCCCTACCCCAGAGTCCTACTCCTACCCCTACTTCTACTGTACCCCACCAACCACCCTGTGTCTTTTCTGTGTGTTTGCGTGTCCTGTACCACTTCCTCTCTTCCGATTGGTTAAACCCTGCTGCTCCTCTGTTCTGCTATATGCTTGCTGGGTGTTGAGACAGGGAAAAAGATCTTACTGTAGTTGGGAATGTGCAATTAATCCGGCAGGTCACGGTGAACCGGTCCATGCGGTCTCTGGTTCGTCTCTCCTCCACGATTCCATTCAGGAAACATTTCATTTGGAAAAAATATGAATTAATTATAGCTTCCAGTGTAGAGAGGGAACAACGAATTACAGTCCATAAAGCCATCTCAATGCTACGCTTCAGGCCTTGTCCTCTGGCCCATATTACACGTATGCGGGCTCTACAGCCTGGTGATTGAAGCCATCGGTCTATAGACATGTGTCAGTCCTTAATAACCCTCTCCTTCCAGTTCACTACATCTCTCTGAGGTAGTCCCCGTGGCCTTGGGCAGGAGAGGCCACACGCTTCACCCTCATGGGCCACTTTTTAATCATGCTTTTGGCTGAACGACAAGAGCTCCAGCTCTGGGTTCAGGTGCCATTTTAACTAGTCATTTTCCAAGATGGCCTTCTTAGAAAATGTGTAATAGTTGGTGGGAACATGGAGAACAACGTGCAACTTTATTTGTGTCAGCGAAGCACTTAGATTAGCACTAGGCCTGCCCGACCGAACACACAAACCACTACATGTCTTGTGTTGGCCTGCGCTGCCAGAAGAACTATAGGTTAATTCAGAATAATACTCAAAATAAAAAATAATAATACTGGAATAGCTGAATGCTAATGAAAATATTGTAGAATTTGTAACCGGTTGTGTGAAAAGGTCTCGTAACCCTAGATAATATCTACGTGATTGTCTTTCTGTGCCACCGTTGAACAAAACCAGGACCTCCACCACCTCATGATCACGTCGTTATGTTACAGAAGTGCTGCTGCAGTGAACAAAATGGTCCTCATGACTGTTTACCACACACACACACACTGTGCTGTGTTGTACCTCTATCACCATGTTGTGAATATGCTGAAATAAATATTTCATTTGAACCACTATGACTGCGTGCGTTGTATTTCTTCTGTGTGGTCGACCACAGGAAACACTCGACTCCTAGAAGTTCTACCTGGAAATGCTTTTTATTTTTATAATATTATATTTTCATTTTTATGTTAACTATATGGAGGACCTATAGGACCTTTTCTGGGACGAATTCTGCTTTCAGGGGCTTGGCTCGAGTGGGTAAGTCACATGGAAAAGGCTATGATCTTTATGAAGTATGGATCCACAATATCTGATATTGCCTACAGAATGTGTTTATACTTGTTGTAGGTCATTGGTTTTGTTGTGGTCCAATCCCATAACGATAGGTCAGATGAAATTATAGGGTTGTATATCTTTAATATTTGACTTATTTTGGTGCAAAATAAAATCGAATTTTGTTACACCCATAGAATACACCCTATCCTCTTACATGGTAAGATAAAAAAAATAGTATTTTTTTACTTTATAGACATGTGATGACAATCACACAAACTTAAAACATAGGATCAAAAGAGCATGTGATGCATTGTTGCTGACCATCTTCATCATCATCATCTTCCCCGCTCCTGATTGGCTGTCCAACAGGCTGAGTCAACAGAGGGAATCAATGGTTCTGGATTGACCTCTAAACCCCGTGATTGGCTGCTGCCTGCGCTCCAATGCAGCAAAGTGACTCAGCAGATCTGCACAGACACACACACCTCCCTTACACACACCTTTTATATATAAACCAATAGTCGACTCCAC
>OOFG01099821.1:0-13847 GCA_900323295.1 Molva molva | reverse complement strand
AAACGTCACATTCAAACAGAATATCAAAGACATTTTGTAGTTGTTAAACAATTCGGCACGCTGACCCCATAAACAAAACAAAACAATAACAGCTATGTAGGGGGTTATGAGGGTTTGTCTTGTGCTGACTCCTTGCCATCGAGCACAATGAGCAAGTAGGTCAGAAGAAAGGAGGTCACATTGATCTGCTCTCCTGTTTGAGAGGCACAAAATAGGGAGGGGGGGTTGGAGTCTATCTCATTGGCAATCACATGCCAAAAATATGGGCAATACAAGGCACTCATACAGATCGAGTCATTTATCTACCGACATGTGCTGTTCGTTTTTAAAGCTTCCGTTATTTTTACGGTCGAAATAATGGACAGCTCTGTTGAGATGTCTTCGCCGTGTCTCGTCACTTTCCAAGCCAGTTTCACAGGCAAGAAAAGCATAAGCAAAAAGGTGTAGGGTTACATGGTCCTATAAGGCTAAGTGTGGGTATATAATACCAAATTAGTATTGAGAAGTATGAAGGCATTGTAGGTAAATAAATAACATGACTATAGTTGCCACTTGGGATACATGATACCAATACTGACTTAGGGAGCAATACAAACTAAGACTGTTAGTTTGGAGCTACATTATGTTTTTGCCTCTTCTATGGAAATCTAGGATGCTTCCGTCTACAAAATGGGAGAAACATCAAGCTTTGATACTTTGATTTTGGGGCGTATGAATATTTGGTCTCACATTTTAGTGTTTGAGAAAATTGTAATATACTGATCGCCTTTATCTGGTTAGAGATAGCACGTACAAACAGTTATCAGTGCATCCCAAATTAGCCTTTCTGAAACATTTAATCTACAGCACATAAACCGGAATTACTTTTTTCTTTTTGATAAAAACATGTATCACACAAAAAAAGCATTTTGTGCATGTCGGCGGATACAATTAATCAAGCCAAAACCGGACTAAATATGAAACAAAGTATAGTTGTTAATAGTATTTTTTCCAGACACACACTTTGTTTCTTATGCTGCTTCTTATTGTATATAGATCAAGTGCAAGGTTACTCATTGACACAAACACGACAGACAATTAGGATGTTCAGGACACTGACAATAAAAATACACAAATAAAGATTCCACAAATTAGACTTTTAACAAAGATATAAATCCTGTGTAAGTGTTTCATTCCAAAATGCTATATATATACAGTGGGGCAAGGAGAAAAAACAAAAAAACAAAAAAACAAAGGCACTGTCTTTTTTTGTGTAAGGGTTACACTCATTTGTCAGCTAGGTGGGATCTTTAGATCAACATTTTTTGTTAAACTCACAACGAGTGTTTAATTCAATGGAAGCCACCATTTGGTATTAGCAGATGTGGCACTTTGTAAATTTTAGAGACGCCATTTTGGAATGAAATTCTTAATTGTTTTCTTGAAAAAAAAGAAGATACATTTCTCTCCCTCTTTAAATGCATTTAATGCATTTAAAGAGTTACTTTTGTCCTTAGGATTAGAGAAAAATAGACGACTTTCCGGATTGCCTTTAAAACTGAAGTCCTTTGGTAAAGTGGAGAAACTTAGCCAATGTCCCTAGCTGGCTCAAGTTCCTTCCTTAATAAATGCACTTGTGGCTTCATACTTCATTATTACTCAAGGCACACTGGCTACTGCTCTTTTTTATACAGTACATAATATTAACTATAATGATAACATTTTTTTTGATGATCACATCTGAAGAAGCGTGGCCAAGCACTGATAAGGGCTTTGTTAAGTAAACGTCGTCCACGCCGTCGCTTGCCTTCGCTATGGTTTAAGTAGACGGTGCATTTCAAATTCAGAAGTTGCAACAGTTGAGTTGCGACTGATCGGAAAAGTAAATATTTCCGTCGACGAGGGGAGGTATGGCAAGCAAATCGTTGTCTTCAGCAGGGAGGCTCAGCATCTATTTTGGGAGAAAAAAGGGTTTGGTATGGGAGGGGCAAAATATGGACATAGTTAAGTCGCAATCCTCTGTCTTTGTTCATAGTATATATTGATTTGCAGACCATCATCATTTAGACATTTAATTTATAGAATTATCTAAGTTGAATGTTGTCTTATATAGGAATCTTTAACTAGATTGTATAGTTCAAGTTCGAGACACCCCAACTCATGGCTGTAAAACAGCTTCTCTATGCATTGTTCTATGCTGAATCCTTGAGTCTGTATAGTGATGCCAAGATATCCCCATAGTTTGCAAAATCTCAAATCCAGGCCTCACCTAGAGCGTACAAAGCAGGAGGACGTGAGGTGGGCTTACCTGTGTGTGTTTGTTGCAATCCAGGTATTGCGGCATGGCTGGCATATCTTCTGGCGTGCTCGAAGAAATGTTGGGCGGCAGGAGCTGCAGAGGCGTCGCGCCGAGGGTGGCGTTCTCCTGGCCGATGGCAGTGGTGCCCACCGAGGGCGCGCCTGGACCCTGACCCCATTGGACGTAGCCCTTTGGAGGACTCTGGTGCAACGGGGCCTCGTTGGCCCTCTGGCACAGCGGCATGGTGGGGACGAGCCCTGTTCCGTTAGCGCTGGCCAGGTTGCCGTTGGTGAGAGGGTGAGGATGGCCGAGGGTGTGCGCGGCAGGAGGAGCGTGTAAGGGCTTGTCCAACATGCAGCTGCTGGGAGCGGTCCCCAGAGGGCCGGCAAGGCCTCGGTGTGGAGGGTGGTTCATTCCGTTATAGTTCTGTGCCCAGAGGCCAGTGTGTCTTTGGCCCTCAAAGGCTTGGCTGTGGCTGCCAGCTGGCAGTGCGTGTGAATTCTGAGCGATGCTGGCATGGGGAAGAGTCTGATGCTGGTGCTGGAGGTCCTGCTGCCATTGCGGTACTCTGTGGTTGCTGTGTGTTTGAAATGGGGCGCCACCCTGCACCATGCATTTGCCAGTAAAGAGAGCGCTGTTTTCGATGGGATTGGCCGGCAAGTAAAAGTCATTTCGAGGGAGTGTGGACGGCGCAGGAGCCAACACGCTGGGCGCCACGTGGATCCCCGGTTGCTGAATGGAACCGTGGAGAAAATGTCCGTTGGCCACCATTGGGGCTGCTGGCATGCCGGGGAGAGGACATGGCTGGAGGGACTGGGCGGACATCGTCTGGGCGGACAGCGTCTGGTTGGTCAGCGTCTGGTTGGTCAGCGTCTGGTTGGAGAGCGTCTGGTTGGAGAGCATCTGGTTAGAGAGCATCTGGTTAGAGAGCATCTGGTTGGACAGCGTCTGGTTGGACAGTGTCTGGTTGGACAGCGCGTTGCCGGCGACCCCTTGATAGTGGCTGATAGACGCCTGTCCACAAGGTTCAAAGGACCGCTGGTCATTGCTGGCCAACGGCAGCGTGGGAAGGTTGAGGCCCGGGAGGTTTACGGAAGGGTTGAAAAAGTCTGTGAGCAGCTGTGGAGCGGGGGAGAGTCTGGTGACTGCCTCAGGGATCGCAGGACCATAATGGGAGAGTTTCTGAGTGCTGTTAAACATTGCCGGGGTTTGTGGGGCCAAACCCTGGCCCGTTACGCTTGCCGGTCGGTTGTGCGTGGCCTGCGGCACCGCCGGGCTGAGGCCCTTGGCATGAGCGTTTGCGTCATCATTAGGGGACTGGAACATCATCATCTCCCAAGTCTCCCCAGAGCCAGAGAACTGAGCCACCTGACCAAAGAGATCGCCTTGGTTGTTGTTGACGGACGAAAAGCAGCTAGACTGGCTTGTATTTAAATTAGCCTCTGCGATTTCCTTAAACAAAACATTGTCCACGTAGGCAAAAATGTCATTACTGAGCAGGCTCTCCAACTCGTACTTGGTGCGGTTTGGGTTGTCGCCATTCTCCTCCTGACTGAGCTTCTTGAAAGTGTTCTCCCACTCCATCAGCTCGTTGGGGTCCACGTCCAGCCCCTCCAGGGCCGACACCAACTCACCGCCCTCAACGAAATCCTCCAGGGCGTCAATCATGGCCACCACCGAAGTGCCGCCCTCTTCCTTTATCACCACGTTTCCGCTATTGTCCGGCCTCAGCTGCAGGGGTCGCCAGGGGTCGCTGGGCACGTTGACCAGCGCCCGGCTTTCCATGAACACCTGGTCCACTGGAAGCTGGGGCTCGGGGTCTTGGACATAGACGTTCTTGTCCTGGTTGAGAAAGCAGCCCAGTAACCCGCCCACCTCCTCCTGCTGGCCGCCGTTTCTGCTGCTGAAAGTTTCACTGGCCTGCATCTGCGTGATGTCCAGGCTGGGGCCCACCTCGTAGAGCATAGCTTCCCCAGTGGTGAAGCTGAAGGGCAGCTGGAGCCGGCGCTGCCTAAGGTGCTCCTCTCCCTCGGCATTGCTGGAGAATGAGGCAAGGGAAGTGACAATGAGCAACACTGTTCGTGAGCAGGCTCGTGTTAGAACAGGTTTGGAGGCATTTCTTGTCACTTCAAGTTCTGTCAAAATTCTAAGACCTCCCTAAAAATCAGATCGTACATGTAATTTTATATGTGGAATTTGTTTAATGTAAAATAAAAGATTGTTCCGGTTCCCACCACATATGTAGGTGTTAATCATTTAGTTAATGCACCTTAGCCGTGTTTATTTGTGCTTATGTGATCTAATGCATTCTGTTAAGTTCTTTTGCATCTGGGAATGTCTGCTGAGCTGCTGAATTGGGTAATCAAGGGATCACAACACTTACACTAAAGCTCTCTGGCGTGCAATGATGAAGTCCGGTCTTCCTCCTTTGTACACCAACTTGGCGTTGGCCTGCACCCACACCCAGCCACCCGATTTTGACAACAGTCGGAAAACACTCAGCCCACTCTCGCCTGTCTTTATCACTGTAACATAGAGAGAGCACCAATGAATGAAGTTGCTAGTTTGTTACTATGTCCGGTTCTATCTATTCCATGTAATTGTTACACATGTGCTCTCTAAGGTTTATTGCAAAACAACTTGCTAATACGTTTTTTTAAACCTTAAAGCTAGGTGTATGCTAACACTATTAGCATTTGCTAATAGTGTATGCCAATCATGATAGTTGCAGTGCAACGCTGAAACACAGTAAGACAGTGGAGCAGAGTAACAAGACAGCAACAAACACTAATACATTTCCGTTATCCTTCAAAAACACACACATTAGCATTTCATCTACGTGTATGGGTATTGCAGGTTTTTGAGGTGTGTGCCAACATACTGTGTAAGTGGTTGTCTGCGCAGTACATCATGTCAGCTGCATGGATGAACTGGTACCCCGAGCCTCGCATACACAACTCAATCTCTGAGTAGCCGAGAACCACCTTCCCCCTGCAATGAAGAGGGAGCAACATGAGTTAGCATTAGCATTAGCATTAAATATAACTCACTGAACAAACAGTTCATGTTATCGGTGACTGAGGGAAACAAATTCACTTGAACAAAGCAGAGATTATACATAACGTTTGGTAAGCTGTCCAATAGGCATTGGACAGCATCACTCATAGCTGGCTCAAATTGGCCACTTTCACAAAAAAACATGCTTTTTACATTAACCCCTTTCATTTAACTAATCAGAGGGTCACACCCATTTACCATTAAAGCATTTTAAGTTCTAAAAATAAGTCTAACATATGCCTTTGGAAATGAAAGAAAAAGCAAAATAGTGAAGCACCATCATTCCTTTATTCTAATATTTTATTTAATGTGAATATTTAATTACTATGGATTGTTAAATAAATGTCTAAGGTTATCGCCCACTGCCTATAATTGAATATCCATGAGCAAGCTAGATCCTATTTTTACAACAGGGACATTTCCAGGGACAGCTCCGGCCGGGTACAGGCCACGAGAAAATGGGACTGTCACAGGAAAACGAGACTTCTGGTCACCCTAAGCTAATTTCAACCCAGTGCTATGATAAAGAGGATAGCACATCCCTGTGCTATCCTCTCTGTACATTATTTTGGGTCTGAGAAGGAACTTCTTCAACACAACTCTCTTTGTCTCTGTCTTTAATTATCGTCAAGGCTCACTTTAGTGACACACATGACAAACCCACAACGGGTCTTTTCTTGCGCAACGGAAAACACAATTTCATGGTCATTTGGGTCAGATGTCGTATGGGAGTATTCAAGACATGCTCGGGGTAATAGGATTTCTCTACACCGACTAGACTGTGGGAGATGCTGTCTGTGCACTTAAGTAAACTTCATTCAGATCAGTGGAACAAAGTTAATCTCAGAACATTTTGTCAGCCAATTTGTAGATGAATTCAATGAAACATCGTCATTCGTCTTTTCTTCCCAGGTCAGGGTAACAAGGTAAAAATATCTTCAAATTAGACTTGCACGCATGCAGCTTAAGCCAGAAACAGGAAACCAAGTGATGGACATTGCGGCATGTGAGTCAAATCTTTTTCAGTGCGTCTTCCAACAAAATGAGTCAGGACCTTGTTATGTTCAGCTGCAGCTTTATGGGAAAACCCACACCGTTTCACACTATGCAAAAAGGTTAAAACATTCTTACTGTTTTATGTGGAGCAAGAAAAACAATTTGTGAATTTGGTGACTTGGCTAAGATAACTACACAAACATGCATAGCATTAACAAACAAAGCAAAAAAAGTGGGACTTTGATTGTTAAATAAACAATGTTAATAAAGTTCAGAGAGAGAAAAAAACCCATGAAATGGCTGACTGTAAAATAACAAACAGACCATTGTGTCTGAGAATCTATCTTTAAGTAACCACACACAGTAGTCAAGCCCCCTGAAAACCAGCATTTGTGTTTAAAGAAAAAAGGTAATTTTAAAGTGACTACGTCTAGGATTTGACATTACTTGCTTTCAAGTAATTGCCAATAGGCAATTACAACAGGTTGTAATTTAACTTAAAAAATGGGATCTTCCCCAGCTCTCTCTCTTCCGTAGAACAGCCTGTGGGCTGATTTATATTTTATTTAAACCGGGCTACTTTGCCGGGAAAAGGCAAGGAAGTGACGTCTAAGCGCTCCCAAGTGCCCTAGTATATACAGAAGAGCTACCTTTAGCCAGTTTCTTTTATTGTGTAGTTAGCTGCTGAGAATTGGACCTGTAAACAAGCAAGCAACCGGCTCTGATCCCATCACCGTCACTCTTTATAGGTGGTGCAGTTCACTTACGGCCACAGGGGTCAGTCATGAAAGGAATTTCTGAATCTTACACAGAACACCGTTAAATAATAATGTTGTTAGCCATTCATTTTGGCCAATCGGCAACACCAATTGCCTAAGCTGTGTATGCTGCTCTGTCTGTGAATACGTGGTGGTGTTCGTAGTGAGTATAGTCCATAGTACATCGTTTGGTATAACTATAGTGTCACCTGTTGTCGATGCCCATCGGGGTGAAGTCCAGCTGGTGCTTGGTCTGGAAGATGAGTGTTTTGGTCCTGATCTCCAGGATGGATGGAGTCTGGACCGGGACGGCGATGCTGAACAGGGCTAACTGAGACTGGACCCGCGAGCCATCATCGCTCATCATGCTCTGGCCGTGGAGGTACTTCAGTCGCCCTTGGAATTTCAAAGCCTGGAGAGAGGAGGGGAGCGCATATCTGTCAAAGATGGCTCTTCCTCCTCGGATCTCGTCATAACATTATCTCTATTATTAGGCTGCACATAATGAGACACTGGGATGCAAGAAGGAAATATAAAGTACAGCATCTATGCATTCCAATTTTGATAAAAAGAAAATAATTATAACATTTTGCAAAACAAAAATTACCTATAGAATGATATAATGTAAATGTGATAACCTGGTAGTTAAATTCCCACTGGCGCCACCATGCAGACTCACCGCAGGCACCATGCAAATAAGACTCTTGCACCTACCAGGAAACCAGAGGAGTTGTCCAGGAGACAGCGGAAACGGCAGACGAAGCTCCGCTCCAGGAAGGAGGAGTTCTCTGGGGGGAGTCTCTCGGGGTCATACTTCACCTGGTCGCTGCTGCACTGCAAGGCCGTCACTAACAGACACAGGCAGGGAGGGGAACACAATAACAAGTATGATTCATGATTCGCAATGAACTTTAGTGACATGTTCACCGCAGCCATCTGTTCTGTATTTCTTTGTGATCAAATGTTTTTATTTTTAATTTTAAGACCAAGACACGGTATGCTACATAAAAAGCAAAAGCAAAACCAAATAAAAATAATCCTAATAAAAATAAAGCCGTAACATAAAACAAAAATTTTATTAAACTACACCGCAGCCATCAACTCTATATTTTTTCTCTTCTAATCAAAGTATCTCAAGGTTAAGAATAAAACCTTTCTATCCACCTATGACAAAATCAACCAAGGGTTTTTGTTTTTGTTTTTGCTCTGGTGGAAAATAGGGGTGGAAAAATGTAGACACAAGGGTGTTATGATGAAGAGGTGAAGTGGAGCCGACAGGAAATCAAGCAATTCTAGGGTTTCATTATTACCATTATTCTACAACAGTTCAAAATGGTTTTCAACAAAAGCGATGGCTACGCCCTAGCTTCAGCATAAATGCACAATGTTTTCTGAGAAAGAAGAAGCCACTCTGTGATACGAGATGTTGGTGGGGGTGGGGATTGGAAGAGGTTAAGAGTTCAACATACCGTCCCCACCTTGTTCGGCTGCATAGAGTTTGGGGTTGAGGGCGAAGTGGAGCTGTTCTCTGAACATGCCCCGGTCGTCTGTGTGGATGAGCTCGTATACACTCTGGTGGACCACGTCCGACTGCACAGTGAAGGGGAGGAGAATGCAGCAGATTGTCATTGCTGTGAAATATCTATAATTTGTCATATTTAAACTCATCCGTATTTAATAATACCACCACTTTGTTATATATAATATATATTATGTATATTTATGTATGTTGCTACATTCTACATTCAGAACAAGCAAGGGGTATCCTTCATAACAAACGGAAAGTATATTAAAAGTGAGTGGTGTTTGCATTTATTTTCTGTGCGAACCATCTCATTGTCAAAGGTCATCTTCTTGCAACTAGAGATTGAAAAGAAAAGCCATTCACTCAAAATCTCTTGCCCTCCCACCAACGTATTGGATACCAACAAGCTCATGTCTATCACATTTGTACTTTGAACTTCAAGCTCCACAAAACCCCCTTCCATCCCCACCAGTTGTGTAGGTTTTCAAGGGCAAAGTCAAACACATACAGAAGCCTGAAAGACCGCAGCTCATTTTAAGAGAAAGAGGTTCTATGAGGTTTGTGGTTTGGCAGAGGATCGGCATTTTTGAACCACGAGAAAAACATTGCATCGTCACATACACACATTTTCTTCTCCAGGTGAAACACAATGCTCTCCTTGTGGACATTTTTTTTTCTCGCGGGAGTTACATTTTTTATTGAAACCTAACAGCACTTGAAATGTTTACACTACGAAATTATAGCTTTGTGTTACAAATGACTAACTTGAAAAAACTTGTTCCGATTTTATCGGCACACTAGGGACGGGGCTTGGCCACGTCAGTCTGGTTGAGCAGTGATTATACGGGACGGCGGATGGTCCATCTGGTGTGGGTTAGACAACATGAGCAGCAGCTTCTTCCTTTGAGATTGTCACAGACCACTAACAATGAACCATCATGGTCAGCTGTCAGCAGAGAGCAGAGTGAAGCCCTACACATGAATCACACATAGCCTTTCTCGTGAGATGAGAAGAACCAGGGAACTATCGCTCCGGTCGGCCATTTTGAGAGCACTCACAACAATTTTTCTTCACTTTTTTTTTTGGGGTAATTTCTTTTTATTCATTGCACTGCATTGCGAAGGTTGCTAGCCAGCGATGTGTAAAGGTGCAAGGAACCATCAAATTGTATTTTTCTGGTTAATTTAGTGCTTGCTTTCCAAACTGAAAATGCCTATCGTGTAGGTCACTGTGCACAGTGTACATTACCGCAACAGAGAGAGAGAGTCTAACCCCAAGATTGCGTAACAACCTTATTGTGGGCTTTGTGTGGCAGTGCAGATGCAAAAGAGATAATGAAAGAAGACAGAGATAATTACAAACACATGTGCCGTAGTACAATATACTGTGTATTCATAATGGACTACCCCTACGAACAAACACATGTTGGATCTTGCCCTGTCTTTGGAATAAGAAAAAATAAAAATACATTTCTGATTGATCTGTGCCCCCTGTAATAATTACCACAAAGAGATTAAAGTGAGATTGTAGATTTGCTACAAGGCATTTCCGTCAACGCCTGTCCATTTTGGCTAGATAACAGGTGATAGAAATGCAGAATCACTGCTTTGATGAAGAATGAAACATTTGGACTTATCCCAATTCACTTTTTACTCTTTCAATAATACTTTTTCGTTTTCACTGATTAAATACTAAGTTTGACATTTTTGTACTTGAATTTGTACTAATCTAACCTATCCAGACCGAGAAAAATAAAAACTACTTTCATCTATCTAACTCCCAAAACTCAACTACTCGTCCAACTCCAATTCCGGAATCCAACAGCTGTCAGCAATTCACGTGAAAGAGTGTTACTTTTTCCTCTTTGCTATCATCACAATGGGGGGCATTGAACTATGGTTTAGAGACCCATGTGTCAGTGAGCCCATCCCGATGGTGTGGCATGCTGCCTGCCCTTCTCACCTGATGAAAGCCCAGGTAGTCTTGGATTGTGGGAGAGGAGTAGAAGACCAATCCCTCGGCGGTGACCACAATCACAAAACCGTTCAGCGCCTGCATGTAGAAACAGACAGACACAGGCCCCGCAGATCAGATGAGCACACAGAAGAGTAGACTATAGGCTTGTATACACATGCATGTGCACACACACGCACACACACACACACACACAGCTTTGCACACGTGTACAAACACACAGACACACACGCACACACACACACACGCAGCTATGCACATATAAACACAGAAACACACACACATGCACACAAACACCCTGCATCCTAACCCAACATCAACAACAACAACCACAACAACAACCACAACAACAACAACATCAACATACATTGGTCGATTGTAACAATGCCATTCTGCAGCTTATTTCTTTAATACAAATTGTGATTGAGCAACGCCTGGTGGAAGACATTTTGTTTGCACGGTGTTGACTCTGGCGCGCTATACACTGTTTATCCTCCAGCAGGGCTTTCATCAACGGCAGCTTCTCATGGGCCCTTTGTCCCGGACAGCTGACGACTCCACTGGGCTTGGCAGTGTGAGAGAAAAGCCAAACATGCCACTCATCGGCAAATGTAAAAAAATAAAAATATGCACCTGACACATGAGTGTGAGTCAACAACGTGCCGTCCTCGGAACAGAGGTTTTTGTGGAAATGCCACGGACCGTGGCAGGCCGCTTGGCAAGTGGCACCAAAGCCGAATGTTTCACCTGTCATAACTTCCTGGTGAGTGGAGGCGCATGGATTAAGCCCTTACTGACTGGCAGATTAGCGCGCAAATAAACAACAATGGCCCCACTTGTTTTATAGCACATCTGCCAGCTAGAAGCTAGCTAGCTAGCTTAGTTCTTTCTTTAGTTTTAATTAAACATATATATATATATATATATAATGTTTACTTTAATATAAGTATACATAGACTAGACTATACAAAGCTTTGATTTATATTTGGGTTTTGATTTGATTTATATAGATAAAATCGAAACAAAATATATGGAAACTAAAAAGAAATCCAACAGTTTTACTATTTGCAGATTAACAAAAGTAAAAATTAAGGAGTAGAGAAAAATCTACTCCTTAAAAATCAGCTAAATCTATATTGCAGCGCCACCAATAGGAGCTACAAGATGGCCCTTGGGTTCCTGTCACACAGGCCTATGTAAAGTTTAGGTTGGAGGTGATTGCTTATATTACAATGGGAACCAGTTGTGACAGTTGTGAAACTCTGCACTAATTCATTTGTTTGTTTTTTTGTGTTTTTTTACGACGATTGTGTTTCCCAACCTGGCAATCTATAGAGGAAGTAAAGTTACACCCAAAGTCAAAACCAAGCTGAACTGGTTTTTGCGATGCCCCTCCTCAGGACACCGTGTGTATTTGCACACGTGACATGGCCGCATGATCTGACGAATGTGCCACATTTCCATCAACTGTAATGAAGCGGAATAGGGCCAAGTATGCTACCCGCAGTTGTATAATATCAATATGTGTTGGAACTCGTCTCAAACCAGAATAAATACATCACGATTGCAAGTGTTTTCACACATTGTACTTTTTCATTGTGCGTTTACACAACACATCCTTTGATTGTTAAACCCCTTCCCCCCATCCCCCCCTCATCTCTCAGGTGTTAAAGGTGTGTGTGTGTCTGGGGGGTTACCTGGAGCAGCAGGTCACCCTCGGATAGGGTGGCGACGTCCAGGCCATTTCGGCCCTGTCCATTCATGGCACTATGCTTCTTCATGGTGGCTGGAAAAATTAAAAAAGGAAGAAGGAGAGAGTGGGGTGGGGGTGAGGGAGGGGGAGACAGAGGGAGGGAAAACTTTAGTACGCTTTCATAAATCGTTTTTTGTGGGGGGTTGTTTTTACACAGGATTTAATTTATATATTTTTTCCTTTTGTTGGATATGCACCTTTGCCCATTGGACTTTAGGTAACCCCCTTTCTACAAAAGGTGTATTGTTTTTGAGTATGAATGCGCACGTGTAGGTATGTGTGTGCGCGCGTGTGTGTGTGTGTGTGTGTGTGTGTGTGTGTGTGTGTGTGTGTGTGTGTGAAGAGGGATGGTGTGATGAAGGCTGTTAGTTTAAGTGGGATTATCAAAATACCCACTGTCTCCGCCACATGCCCCAGTTCTTTTCGTTACTTTCTTTGGGTTTTTTGTTTTGTCATGCTTCCCGCTGAATACATCCAATCACGCTGCCCGTCAGCCAACCTTGACGTGCTGTTTATCTACCTGGACTCGCACTCCTCCCTCTCCTCCCCTCCTTCCCTCTCCTCCCTGCTCACACCTGCTTCATCTAAACACAAAATCGTCGTCACCCTCTCATTTCCTGGCCACGGCCTTCACTTTCGTGATGTCACAGCTCCCGCGTCAAACCGCTCGGTTTTGCGGTCTACAGAGAACACAGCTACACACACACACACACACACACACACACACACACACACAAACACACATACACACAGTGTGACTTAAACCTGAGTTCATGCCATGAATTCTCCTTCTGAAGGAAAACACTTTGCCCCATCAATCCCCCAACAACGAAATAATATATTCATGAGAGGTTGAAAAGTGTGACTAAAGCAGGGGCTGTTTTAGTGCCTCCCATCTATGCTAAACAAACCCTATCCTAGGTACTGCAAGCACAGATGGACATTTCACACGCAGCTGGTTTTCAGTGGCCGGTCCCTGGGGTGAGGGCGCTATTTGTGGAGAGAGGCCTCGTGGACAGATGCCATACCGCAGGTAAAACCAGGAGCTCCAAGGTAATCACTGGGCTGGTGGGCACGTTAAAACCACACCAGCGGATTATATATGCACATGTTCCTTTGCTAACGGCCACAGCGCACCACCAAAGACAACCTGTACTGCACGACGAAGGACATTCATACAGAACAAATACAGAGAGACTCGCATGCATGCATAAGTGCACACACACACACCAATGACACACACACACACAAACACAACACACACACGCACACACAAACACGACAGAGGCACACACAGACACAGACTATTCAACCAAATATCAGTCATGGCAGACTTGAACAGCCTTAAGGGCCAACTGTCAGAATACATACAATGATCAAAAGGCAATGATTTAAATTGCCATGAATCTCTATTTGGTTCATGTGTTCACGGTAAGGGGTAGGTCACTGTACGGGAAGTGTTTGTTGAGATTGTGTTAGCGTGTGGTTCATTTGTTTAAATGAAA
>OOFG01099819.1:0-14950 GCA_900323295.1 Molva molva | reverse complement strand
ATATTGGGCTCAATTTATTGGTTATTTTTTGGGTTTGTTTGCTTTTAATTAATTTAATCTGGTGTTGAATTTTCTTTGAGATACAATTGTCTTTTGTAGGGATGTGTTTCTGTCCAGTAATGAAGGTGTGTTGGTTGTACGAGGGTACATCCGATCGACATTGGCTACATGTTTAATTGGTTAATTGACTATGTTTTTAGTGAGTAATTTGATAATGATAACTGATTGATTGATAACATAAATTCCTTTAATATTTTTTTATATTATCTGTTACTTGTGACAAACGTATCTCTAATATTTCCAGGCACTGTATCTAACAGCAAGATTAATCGGGATTCGTTGCCATCTGGAAAGTCTCACTAACAGCGTTTGTCTTTCTTCTATGAGCAGAAACCTCCTGGCCTCAAAATGTGCGAGTTTTTCCGCCTGAAATTCTTATGTATTATTAAGACACCATTTAATCAGTACGGGACTGCATCTGGCTGGCGAGAGAAAAAAAATCCTACAGTTCCTAAATTATGAATATGGATTTTGTTAGAGATATCACTTTCTTGTTGGTCACTTCTTAGAAGAAGAATTCTCAGTAGGCCTAAAAACACAAAAAGAAAACAAAAAACAACTAATGTAGTAAAATATTGAAAATCAATTAGTAAACAACTCAGGATACAAGATAGGGACATCATTACAGAAATGTAATAATACAATGATTTACATACATTGTATACACATTATGCTTTGAATGTGTTCATTACGTGTATGTGGCATCTTTCTCCAATCCTCCTACCTTCCAGAGTCCACCTCTCAGCGCTTCAAGTAGTCTGGTTCTGATGCAGACCTACAGCTGTGAGCGTCACTTAGATGACTAGATAGTTCTTCAGCTCCCTCTCTCTCTTTGGATTACGGCAAAGCAGGAAACAAACCTGTAACCACCGCAAACATTTCAAAAGCGGTCGTTGTAGTCAATAGCTTAACCGCTAACCACACTGGCCTGTCACACTGTCTCCTGTGTGGAGGTTTTCAGTCCTACTGCGTTGGGAATTGAAAGGTTTTCCCTGGGGAGTGGACTGCTTTACAGTTGCCGGATGTTGACGATCAGGATTTTGTTCGTAGGGGATGGATCTGTAAAAGGATGGATAAATAAATATTCCCTTGATTGTTGCCATTGCTCTATAGGTTTAAGGCTCCCTATGTTTTGTATCTTAGTCTAATAGGTAATAGATCATCAGAACATTTAAAATGAAAACTGTGTTTTTTGGGCTTAAATTTAACAATTAAAACTAATTCAATTACATTTGCCTGGTAGTTTGCCTGATACTTTGCCTAATGAGTTACAGAGAAATGATGACTAGTGAATAACAGATAACAGTTTTAATCTTCTTTCGAGATGGGACGCTCAACCATTTAGGCATCATTATTGTAATTGGCGGACCTGTTTAATTGCACTCCAAAGCCAGTTATTTAAGAGTCTTTTTAATTAATTTACATGATCAATTGAAGGGAAGAATCATATTTTAATTTCTGTGGAAATGAGAAGTTTATCTTTATTTCGGCTAATAGAAGAATGTTAAAAGCACTTAACACTTTAAAGCTCACAATTGCCATATTATAATACTGACTTTTAGCTATCCTACAAAGCGTATATTTACAAACTCAGTGTTCCTATTGTTTACCCTAGCAGTCTTATTGGATGGAATATGTGTGTGTCGGTCTGGAGATTAGGCCAAGAATTCAAGCGATCAAACAACTCTCCTCTGACCTCATGTACATATATCCTTTTTTCCTCTCCACGGATCATCTGCTGCACTAGTAACATGGACTGCCATAGCTAGGCCATGCCAGTATAGGATCATACAAGAACGCCAGCTCTTACACGTCATACACCAAACAACTATTTTTAAGGTAATGGCGCCAGATTATATGGTATCACCAAGCAAATTAAGCTAATGCACCAAAGTAAAACACACTGCACACATTCTGCTGTGCACACGTCTAGACATCAGATAATTACCAATCAATCAGTTATTGGTTGTAAGGTTTTTTTCTTCCTGCTTAGACTTGCTGATGCAATCACAAAAAACATGGTCCAGAGGAACTGAACAAACAAGGTACAAAACAGCAAAATAATTCCCCATTTAAAATTATTAAAAAAAATATATTATATTATTATGAATGCAGGGATTCATGACACATGGCGCCCAGAACATTATTAACTTTCAAAGTTAGCTGGATCGGGCAGAGAGAGTCCAGTTCCTCATTCAATTGCATGCAATTATCATTGCAATCTTAATGGACAGAAGCAAAATGGTTATCTGCGTCAGTGTACATCCTGTTGCACCAAAAAAGATGCTACCCCAGCTCTAAAAGCACCATCACGTTCGCCTTGCAGCGATCAAGAGTTGAAGCTGTCCTGTCTAAAGCCCAGAGCACACAGAGCGCAAATTTCAGCTCATATTAGTAGCACCATCCAAAGCATAACTAGAACCATATTGTTTTAACAGAGCTTGCGGAGCTCGTATGTAGTGGAGCCGTCGTTCTTTGCTCTCTTCAGAGAGGTCCCGTGTCTATTTCAATAATACAGTGGTTCCCAACCTTATTGGAGCTGTGACTCCCTTTTTTTGGACAGAAAATGATTGCGACCCCAAAGTGCATCTGCTTCCACATACCCTACCAACATCGAACCACACTAAGTGATTAGCAATTCATGGCTACGTGACTATGAATCGCAAGGCAGTCTATACAGAACCTTTATGCAACCTTCAAACCTTAAAGCAATTATAATTATTATAATTCTTCTTTAAATATAATATATAGCCTATAAGTCAGCAATCTCCCACGACCCCATATGCAAATAAGGCGACCACAAGTGGGGTCCCGACCCACAGGTTGAAAACCCCTGTTATACCCCTTATACACCCCTCATCTCTGCTGGATGGGTGGATACGCCACCAGGGACTCAAACCGCCCCTGCAGATCACACCACATGGACGCATCCAGGCCCTGCCTCATGCTGCTGGGGGAGGGGTGGTCTGCGTTTGGCTCCCTGGGAGCCCCAGAGAGCACAGTGTTCAGTGTCTGGAGGAGCTTGTAAAGTGCATCTCACACACGCATCATGAGTCTGCTTCTATATACAGAGCCTTTATGAGAGACCCTTCAAAGCTTTCAGAAAAAATATTTCATTTTGCATCTGTTTGTGTGTGTTTTTAGCATCATAGCATTTTATGTATCAATTTTGTATTTGTATGGATTATGTGGGTCATAATCTGTAGATTGTGTTGTACTATCCTACCCTGCTGCAGGAGAGTTCCCCGTGCGGGACGATAAATACAAACTGAATGCAGCATCATTGTACGTACTGGAAATTCAACAGCCATGTGTCTTAAGACTAGAAGGCCAACGAGCTTGTGTTTTAAAGGCACTCTGATCCCATGAACATCTCTTTCAATGCCAAACACACATATGGCTCCATTGGAGTGGGTGAGTGAGTTTATAATATATATTGAATTAAAATATATTTGAATTTCTGTATTGCTGATTCCTATGGCATCTCCTCAGTTGTTTCTTTTAAAAAACCTTTCGGAGCTACTCCAATTTGTATTGTGTACTTTGGTGGTTGTCAGCCTCACTTGTAAGTGGATGAAATAGTCTGCTAAAAGACTCAATGTTACTAGCATGATGCACACTTTGAAGGCTAATGCTTTTGGTTTTACTTTCATACAAATCCCAATTATAGAATACAAAATCATGGGATAAACGTTTCAATTACTGACAGTAATGAATTATTAATAATAGTCTTTATTAGCACACCTGTAAACACCTACATTCTGCAAGTGGCCTAATTTACCCAACCTTTGAAGCTGAATAATTGTGTTGATAATATATTTATTTCTGCATTACTAAAGAGCCAGTGGAATATTATAATATTAGTATTCTGGTATAATTTGTTTGTGGGCATATATCCCAGAGGGTTGCTGTTTATAGGTTATATTAATTTTAAATGTGTCTTTCCTTGACTCATTTGTATTGCAGGATGAGGACATGATTAAGGTCAATTTTCCAATGCACTCTTTTCAAATAAAATGTTTACACTCACATTTCGCTCTTCTCCAACACTATGGAACAATCGTGTTATTTGTATTCTTGCTAAATAACAACAGTGGATTTATGCTCAATCATTACAAATAAATTGTAGGTCTTATTCAATTAAATTTACAAATCAGCCCATGTGGTAATGACATAATAATACACATATTTTTATTGAAAGTTTACCGTCGACACATCTTTAAATTCAACCCAGCAGCACATTTGAACCGCAGGTTATTAGAAAACCTGCGGAAGCTGCAGTGGATGATGCTCTGTCCACACACACACACACACACACACACACACACACACACACACACACCTGCACTGACACATAAAACCACGGCAGTCATCTGCGCTGATTTACCACCTTGTATGTGATGTGTATATTATCACATAGCCAACTGCGGTCTGAGATAAGTTGTTTGGTCGAAGGGGGAGCTGGTACACCATATAGACAATGAGAAAACAAACAGCAGCTAGAGAGATCCATAAGGCTCACTGTGGTGAGGGGAGATGAATGAGGCCAAGGCTGTCCAGAATGGGCCATCTTTCCGACTTCACCGATTCCAATGGCTCCGTGGACGGTGACTTCATGAATATTCAGTTTGTGGGCAGGTAATGGATGTGATGCTAAGTTGTGATGGGAAAAGATTAATAATTTAGATGTTAAAGGTTTCAGTATATTTCAAAGTTGCATTGCTCTCAATCACGCGTGATATAAATATTCTAATAGGATATTAGGTTGGATGTATTAAAACATATGCAATGCATTAAAATGACTTTTACGAATGCAATGCCACATTGAAATTACAGCAAATCTGTGTTTTTTTTTCGCTTGACACAATTCAAATTCATATTTTTAGCCTCAACCACATTCCTGGTTGAATTACTGCTCCTGAAGCCAATTTTTGTCTAAAATGATGCTGAATAATGTTACGTTTGTTTAATAGAATGCAAAAAGCTTGAAGCTTAGCAGGAACTGTGAGATTTTGTTTGCCCTATTATTCCAATATGACTATGCCCAGATTTGTTGGAAATCATGAATTAATTAGAAGTTTCCTTTTGAACACTGTGTTCATTTTCATTATTAAATACAACAATTTAGTTGAGATGTCGTTTGTTTTCATACATTCAAAATTGGAAGGCAAGTGCAAATCAAACACAAGCACAAATATTTCAACATCGAATGTGTTTCATTGCTTGTAAAAATGTTGAACATATTTTTACTTTTGCCACTTTTTCTGCTAACATCACATTTTCGACATTCAAAGTGTTAATATTAATGTTAAAATATTCATATGAATATTTTAACATGAATAAATGATGAATAAAAATGGTCATTCAATATATTAAATAAAAAATTCAGCAGGTATGATAGATCCTTCAACCATCCTTAGGCTATACAATGTGGACAATCACACTGATCTCAGTAGTATGCATTCATACATCTTAATTACTGAAATGCTACATAAATACGTACCTACCTAGCAGTGTAGCAATTCCATGTGTTGATCAGCTGCATAAAGATACTGCACCACACTGCAGTATCTATCTGACATCGCCATTTGTATCTCCTTCATGGCCTATGTTTGTCTATCTTTGCCGCAAAGGGAAAGAGAATCACGTCTCAGCACATTTTGCGTGGCAATTCTTTCAAGAGGTCAGTCAACAAGACGGAACTTAAGAACAATGTGGTGATGCTCATCTTATGACAGCAGCAGGGGATGTACTTTTCTTTGGAAAATTCACTTAGATGCAGTTCCCCAGGAGCTCACTGCCTTCTCAAGACAGTTTCTTGAAAATGCTCAACATTTGATATATCATGTAGTTCTCAATTCCCATGGCATTGTACAATTTCAAGTGTGAGGGTATCAATCTTACATCTTAAAGCCAGACATCCCAGTGCCTCCACTGATTCCGTTGTCAAACTGTCAGACGTACTTCACACATCTTTATTTAAATGTTTTACTGCTTCAATTGGCATGAATATTCGCCGTTTACACCCAAACACATTTCTATAACTACATATCCATCAGTATCACCGTTTCGATTGTATTAAATACCATTCATAATGTATGTTCAACATTTTGTAGACCTAATGCATAATAGAAGTTGGTGAGATTGTAAGTGCTTCGACAGTGCAGCCATACTAGTGTGAGGCTGACAAATAAAAAGTTAAGTGAAGGAGATTTATATGCTACTATTTTAGCATTGGATGTTAGCATTGCATTTGCTGTGCCCTGAGTCCCCTGTGTTTACATTTTGTCCTTTTGGATAATATAATATTACTATCATAAAGCATAACATAAATGTAACCTCTGCCTGGCTTGGTGTGATGTTTTCATTTTTTTATGTAAGTCAAGTTGAAAAACAAAACTTTGTTCGCAAGAGATGTATGGTTGAGATTATTCCGTTTCCTTTTTGTGATATATAGCAACCACAGCAATGACTGGCAATGCCTGACAGCTGTTATACTTGATAAAGTAGTAAGAATTTAACAGAAAAAATGATCTCAAACAAGCCTTAAAGGGGCACCGTCATGCTTGGCTATTTTCTAATTTAAAGAGAGTACTGCTTCTTACGTGTGTTATGAAACAGTCGCAGTCTACCACATCAGCTCTGTTTCCTGTGAAAAAAAACATGGAAGAGACGGACCATTGACGTCATTGGTCCAAGATGTGCGTTCTCCATTTGTCCGATTTGTAAAAGTTACATAAATGGACCATCTGTTCCGGGATTTTTGGGTGGAAATGGAGTTGATGTTGCAGATGCATTTTTTTGACAATACACATATAACCAGCGGTAGTTTAACCACTGGTACAACATAATTCATACCAAATGAAAAGGTATTTTGTGTGGATAATGTCATCCATGATATGCCCTAAACAGAAATAAGAATCAGACAATACAAAAAACAACAATAGTTTATTTTTTAACCATATTTTGTGTCTGAACTACAAACTGTGTTCCTATAATTGATCTTCATATCTTTTAAAGGTCATAAAAGAATGTTTACATGAAAATCAATGTATTATCTTCTTACAGCTTGTTTGTCTTTTTTACTTTTGAGAACAAGTTGTTGGCACATGTAAAATCAAACTTTAAAAAGTTTTTTTGTTTTTGTTCATTTTATTCTCAAAACATATGCTCATATAAATCTACTGCTAGAACAGCGTTTCCTCTCTAAAACAAACAAACAATCAAACCAACAAATAAAACTAAAGTATGAATTTAAAGCGTCGACGAAAATATTTATACTTCCTACATATATATGCGACAGTCTAACTAACATATTTGTTGTTTACCTTCAACTTAAAAATAAAGAACATTCACACTTGTTTGCTTTCTCTCGGTACCCACGATCAAATCAAGCATGGATCAAATCAACACATACACCTCATTCCACGGGTAAAAATGGATTAAATGAACACATATGCGACATCAGTGCAACTTCAAGATGAATATAATCCAGGGAGGCGACGACAAAATGATTTGATATTTCTCTTACGTTTTTGTATTTAATTTCAAAAACTGTTTTTGCTGTACTTTCGTTTATTTTTAAGATTTTGGTCATTGTTAAAGCATATATTGAGAAAAACAATTGTGTGGTCTGTCTTGAGATCTGCAACACATGTAATTAAATGCATATTGTCAAATCCAGGCCCATTGTAGATAACCGTAGGGCTGTTACATGGTTTGAATATATCTGTGACTGGTAGTAGAGATAAAGAGGAGACCTTGCAGGATGCCCTCTCCGGAGACACCTTTCAGAGTCTTGGATGTGACCAACACATCCTAACATCACACATTTCCAGTGTTGAGACTTGGCAAATGACTCTAGAGTAGACGCGGTGCATTCAGTGCGGGCTCTGTCCCTCAACCCATGGGCACGTCAATTAAAATGGAAATGGCTCAGAGTTGAGGCTCAGAGCGGACATGAGACGCAGGTGCCACCGGGAACATCTGCTTGATGCCCGGTCCCATATGCCCTTCCCCGACGCCTCGCGTGGCATAAGCCCTGGCAGGACGGCCTCTCTGGGCCTGGTGTCCTGTGCTTGGCAGGGGCCCTGTGTGGATCTGGGACTCCCGTGCCCTGGCCATGTGTGATAGTGGCAAGCGGATGACAGACAATGTGCTCACGCAGCTGTATAAAGGATTTAAGACTGCGTT
Organism: Molva molva; assembly: GCA_900323295.1. Taxonomy (NCBI): domain Eukaryota; kingdom Metazoa; phylum Chordata; class Actinopteri; order Gadiformes; family Lotidae; genus Molva; species Molva molva. The sequence goes on along the minus strand of OOFG01099819.1, from coordinate 6,697 downwards.
TAACTGCCCCTTAGCTGCGCTGCTGTTAGAGTAGGGGAACGAAAGCTCTCCTCGCTCCATCATGGCCCTAATCAAGAGAATTCAACTTGGGATTAATCGTCGGGTAAGAAAGTATCCGTGATTGTGAGAGAAGTGACGTGAAGTTAACCATAATGCTGTTCATTATTCAGACGCGTGTGTATTTTACCATTTGATTTTAATCTGCCCAATTAGTCTTAGACTCTTTGTTTGTTGTACCCTATGATTGCTTTTGCATTAAGACCCTCCCTGATTAGCAAGCAGTTGTATGCTAGTAAATGACATCGTTAATTTCATAATCTGTGGACATCTTTGCACAGCTCAAAAATTAAACAGGTGAATGTTAATGGGATATATGTATAGAAAAAAAGAAACCACAAATAAGTCTGTTCCTTCATAAATAAACTGTGTAAACTCAATCATTTCATTACTTATTAATCTCTAATTGTTGGCTGTTATTTTTACAATAGTAAAAATACAAATGTTCCCCCATTGTAAAATTGTCTGTAATGACATTTGATATCAGTATGATAGAATTAATGAATCAAAAACCAAAAAAGTAATCCCTTTTTCTCATATGCATCAAGAAGGTTTAACTGTTTAAAAAAATAATTGATGGCAGAAGATAATCACTTATGAGACTGAAAGTCTTTAGCAGATGGCAGAAAAAAGCATACTGTCCTATATCTGTCAGACTACCTGATTAAATTAAATAACTACCATTCTTTTTTTAAGCATAAAAGTAAACCTATCAACAATGAAATAAATCAATGAACTAAGAGCTGAAAAAATAACTGCAGAACACATTTTTTTCTCAATTTAACCACAATATTTTTCTTAAATAAATAACTTTTGTTTTGTAAAGACACTTTTTGAAACAGTAGACATACCCTAATTCCCAAAGTCATTGAATAAACATCACCAACAAATGATTAGCCAAGGACACGTCCGACAGCCCCATCCATGGCCGACACTCATCCTCTTAACCAATTATCCTCTTGTAAATATCGTCTATACTTGAATGAATCAGTTTTTATCCCTTTCCATTTCGGAAAAAGAAAACGAAAGCAGATCAGATCTGGGTCTCTTGCACATTGTCTTTGGAGCTCGCCCGGATCAACAAAGGTTCATGCGCGGAGCTGTGTATGGAGTTGATGGTGGACACGTGGTTGTACGCGCTCTTGTAGCTGTTGTAATGGTTGAGGTGCTCATGCTCCAGTGGGGGAAGGGAGAGGTGTCCCTCCATGCCCGGACCGCCGGTCACGCAGTCCTCATCCACGTTGATAATCTCGATGGTGCGCGTGGGCGCGTGGTGGTTCTGCTGGTGGTGCTGCTTCCGCATCTTGTAGAAGATGATCAGCATGACGGCTGCCATCAGCGTGATGGCCACGAAACAGCCGATGATAATCTTGGTGGTCTTCATGACCTCGTCCAATCCGTTGAGAGAGCCCTCTCCTCCCAGCTCCGTGACGGGGACGGTGTACGTCTTCTCCGTTGTTCGGGTGGAGTGCGACCTCCGAGCCGTAGTGGTGGTGGTGGTGGTCGTGGAGGTGGAGGAGATAGACTCCCACGGACCGGATGCGGTGGGTCTCACGTTTTGCTGCACGGTGGTGAAGCCCTCGTTGTGTGGCGTCTCTATGGTCTCCACCGTCACCGTGGTGAAGTAGCTGAAGCCGCTGTTTTCGGTAGAAGACACGTTGAGCGTGGCGGAGGCTGTGGTGTTGCCCGCCGAATTACTCACCATGCATGTGTACGTGCCCGTGTCCTGCATGGAAACATTGGTGAAGTTCAAAGTCCCGTCGTTTAGAACAGAAATGCGGACCCTGTATGCACCGTGTGTCATGATGGAGCCATTGGGGGTAATCCAACTGACGGAGGTCAAGGAGCTGGCCCTGCATTTCAGCTCTGCAGGGCTGCCCTCCGTCACATTCAGGTCTGTTGGGCGCTCCACAATAACAGGAGCATAACAATGAAAGTAGTTCTGGTCCAGTTCCCCAATGTAGCGCCCCTTGTGGCTGGACGGGGAGCTACAGCGAGCACAGCAACTAGTGTTCGCGGGCACCATCTCTTTCAGCCACCAGCTCAGCCAGAGAATATCACAGTTACAATTCCATGGATTGTGATGTAAGTGCACCCTCTCCAGGTGATGCAGGGGCGTGAACAGATCATGGGGCAAAAGGGTCAGGTTGTTATGGGCCAGGTTGAGCTCTACTAGAGACTGCAGGTCGTCAAAAGAGTTTCTCTCTATGGTCTGGATCTGGGCATGCATCATCCACAGCTTCTGCAGGTGAATGAGCCCTTTGAACGAGCCAGGCTTGATGACCGCTAGTTGGTTGCCAGACATTTCCAACTCATCCAGCCTCACCAGGGGAATTAGGTTGGGGATTTCCTTCAGGTTGCACATGCCCAGGTTCAGGTACCGCAGGTTGCTCAGCCCTTCAAAGGCTCCTTCAGATATGTAAGAGAGACGCTTAAGCTCCCCAAGGTCTAGCCGGCGTAGCGACGGGACTCTGTTGAAGGCATAGGAGGGGATGCTCTCTATGGGGTTATTCCTCAGCCATAGCTCTTTCAGTTTGGAAAGGTACTCAAACGCCCCGTTGGGGATCGTGGTGAGGCGGTTATCGAAGAGCTCCAGGGTATTTAAGCTTGCCAGTCCATTGAAGGCCCCCAGTTCAATGTTGCGGATATGATTTTTGCTCAGCTGCAGGATCTCCAAGTGTCTCAGGTGCTTGAAGCTATCCACCTTGATGACCTGGATGAGGTTCTCCTGTAGATTCAGGTAGCGGGTGTTGGTGGAGATGCCATCAGGGACGTCGCGCAGTCCCCGCCGCGTGCAGATCACCTTACTGAACTGGTTACTGCAGGAGCAGACGGATGGGCAGGTCTGAGCGCGCACCAGCCCTGCCACAACCAGAAGCTGGAGGGCCAGGAGCAGCACAAGCAATGGGTCGGACAAGGCCCGGTTGAGCCTAGGACCTCTCATCATCTGCTGCTGCTGAGAGGAGGTCATCTTGTTCAACATTCATAATTCATTGACGGGTCTTCCACTCTAGAGAGAGAGAGTACTTCGGCCGCCTGAAATGAGAAGTCAGAAGAGGGCAAAGTGTTAAAGAGTATTATATTTATATGTGGTAATTTAGCAGCCGCTTATAAGTGAGTGAGGCTGAGAACAATCAAAGTATACAATCAGAATTGGATTTATTTAACGTCTATACCTTTGTGATTTCATCATTATTTTTGCACTAAGATGAAGAAACTGTGATATTCAGATGCTGTACTGGATTTTGTTATTGTACTGAAAATGAAAAGGCTAAAGTGCTGCACAACCTATTTTAAAAAGCAGAGTGCAGAGTGGCCATAGATATCTGAAATACAAGGTTAATATTTCATTTTTGTGTATTAGCGATACCACATACTAGTATATGGTAATTATCCTACTGCAGATATCCCCAACGTAACAACCATGAGCCACAGCATTACGTTTTTGTACTCAAACCGACAGATTCTTAGCTCTGGGCTTTCCATCGTTGTCCAAAAGACACATTAGAAAGTTCTTTCCTGTATCCTAATCTACACCTACTTATACCTCCTTATATCTACACCTACTTATACCACAGCATTGGGATCAATACTTGATCCTGATAAGTCAATAACGTTCCAACGGTGTGCATTATGTTTCAATAACTGCACACCTCTGCCTTTTTACAGTTCATAATCAATGCGCTACAAATCCAGCTTTACAAACAACTGTCAAATACAACCTTTGACCTGACAACCCAAAAACTATTTAATCAAAGTACCGCATAAGAATATTTTAAAAGTTACCTTACAGCTGAAAGTAACTAATATCTAATCATTGTTGGTAACTGTGCTATAAGCGGAATAAACCACTCAGGTGGTCCCATTATTTATATATTTACCGGGACAGCCCGCCATAGTTTATTCCTTACATATCCTCCATATTGATCTGTTTGAAGCACCAGTGACAGAGTAGGTAAACACATTCCTGTGCATGTACAGTTCCTTCCTAGCTTGCCCATCTCTGTTGCCTAGCATAGATGTTTGGAGAAACAACACAAAGTAAGAGCTAATGGTGGGGATGGATTCTTGGGATCAAAACAACAGGACGGATCAGTGGTTGTTTCTATGGTTTTTGGGTTGACAATGAAAGCCTACACCGCCGAAGCCAAGAGTCATGCAGAGACAGGATATTCTTGTAATAAGGAGGGAAAACATTGTCACTCTTTCTGGTTTTACTGGATATCAGTACAAAGAAAAATACACACATATGCCAGCCTCGTCTTTAAGGTCAGTCTTAACAAATATATATATATATACACACAGCGCTTTAATATCAGGATCCAAATTTATTTATTTATTTTTGGGCCGTCAGACTTCATCTTCCTCTCTAATGAGATATACACACACACACACACACACACACACCAAGTCTCCATCTAGCATTCAACCTTTTTGCCGTGTCATTTCTGCAGGATGAATGGCAGAGATAAAAGCAAGTATGACTGCTGTGTGCCGTGATTTATACCTGGGACTGAGGGAACATCAATAAGAGCCCTGCGTACCCCCTACCACTCCTTCCAGTGAGATATCTAGAAACTTCTGATAATAACACACATATGTGGTGACATGTTGTCTGTGGAACAGGGAACTCTAGGGAAGCTGTCCCCACGAATGCCACCTGGGGACATGTGAAATGATGGGTATGGATATGTAGGGATGTATATTTGTGTTTGTGTGTGTGTCTTTGTGTGTGATGTTCGAGTGTGTGTGTGATTAGTGTGTGGGTGAGTGAGTGAGGCTATATGACTAGGGGTATGTTCTGGCAGGCAGAGCTGCTTCTGTGCAGTCAATCTCTGGTGTTATGTGTGTCACATCGCCTATTTATATCCCTCAACTAAAGGCTTGTCTCCTTCACTTCAAAACGGGCAGGCTATTACTGTAATTGCTGATTAATATATCGATTAATGACTCCATTCATCTGTAATTGCGAAAGTTCAAACTCCAGGCAAGCACCCAAAGCCTGGGGGCAAGACATTTTAGTCTTTTTTTGGTGTATTCTTTGTATTACGTCAGGATTTTGTCTTCTTGCCTTGTTTGATCCTTCTCGGGGTTCGACAAGAGCAGTGAGAGCAGCTTTTTGTTGATTGGTTCAGCGATCCCCGTTCGTACCCCCGTACCGGTTAGCATTACGTCTCCACGTAGCGTTCAACCTTTTTGCTGTGTCATTTCAGCAGGATGAATGGAGGAGGTAAAAGCGAGTAGGACTGCTGTGTGCGGTAATTTGTGACTTTCAGCATTACAGCACGCTGATGTAAGTTAAGAATTAAGGGCACGCTGAAGCGCTCTGCTTATAGGATCTGAAACTTATATATGTCTACAATTGGTCCTCATTTTTGTGTCTCTTATGCTAAATTGGCACACGGCAAGGTTAGGGTGAGTTTTTTTTAGGCTAGTTTTGTAAATATTATAACACTTTCTATATTGCGTGCATTTAATTTTGTGCAGCACGTCAGCTTTCTGTGTCTTCGTGCAGCAGTATAGTTGGTCTCATTGGTGAGAAGTGACTAGATTAAGATGATTTGCAAATCAAACAGTGAAGGAATGATGACTGAAACCGGCAGACAATGGAACAGGAAAATCTGTTGTCTCTGGAAAACAAAATCAAAATGATGCCAATCCTGGAGACACGTTGCTGTCTAACATAGTGTAGCGCAGTTTCTTCCGGTTTCAAGCCATGCCATCCTCACAATGTTGTACTGAACAATCTGAATGTCAATATCTAGATGCTCTCTTGCTATGTAACGTGCAATGTGTTGTGCTGTAAAGTGCTCAGAACACTGTTGACTTCCTTAGCTTATCCCTTGTTGTTGCATAAATAAATGTATATTAATATGCATACATAGGCCTTCATATGCAGTACACTGTCACGTTAGGGCTGAAGTAATAACACAGGAAATAAACAACACTGAATATATCTGAGCTGTGTTGGGGATCCAGGAGATTTTGAGTGATTGGAAAAAATAATTCCATCACTCAGTGAACCAATGAGACTACACCTTGGAAGCCATAGAAACTAGAAGCGTATTTTTGCATGATGCAACAAATCAATATGTCAGTGGCACCGACAACACGGTGCTCAAACAATAGCCAGACTGCTGTCCATCCATCATCCGCTACATACGGAGAGCCCACGGTCCAACTGGATGGTAATCACAAGGCTTTTGTATGTTTGAGTTCATATAGAAGTCACACAAAAAAGACACTGGGAGACAAAAATTCACTACCCAAAAAAACGAAAAACACTGAACGACAATTCACATAGGGCACAATTATCTTTGAAAAAATGGTGTCTAATCCTACCCCAGGATAGCAAATTATTTCCCTTCCTTTTCATTGAAGAAAAAGGATTGCTTCTTTCACTAGAAATATTTCCTCCCTCTTAACATTAAGAGCAGCATAAGAACAAGCAAACTAGGATGCGCTTGTGTGTGGGTATTTCTCTGCATGCTTGTGAAAATGTCTGCATGTGTGTGTGTGTTTGTGCGTGCGTGCGTGCGTGCGTGCGTGCGTGTGTGTGTGTGTGTGTGTTTGTGTGTGTGTGTGTGTGTGTGTGTGTGTGTGTGTGTGTGTGTTTGTGTACGTGTGTGTGTGTGTGTGT
>OOFG01099817.1:0-11659 GCA_900323295.1 Molva molva | reverse complement strand
ACAGAGATATGCGTGCGTGTGTGTATGTGGGGGGCCGGCTCAGGTTTGCATCCACCCAGTGACTCACACACCACCACCAACACACAAACATCATCAGCCCCACTGCACATGGATCGCCACACTGGGGGGATGGAGCCAGCTGTGTGTGTGTTTCAGATTTTACAGGGGGGTGCGGAGGGCACTTTGAATCACCAGCCTACCTGCAGTAGGTGGAGCAATCTCCCCCCCGCAGCAGTCTCCCCGTCGTCCTCACAGTCCTGCAGGAAGCTCTGCTTGTCATCACAATAGATTCTGAGAGAGAGAGAGAGAGAGAGAGAGAGAGAGAGAGAGATGTAGTCACAGAATGACCGGCCACCTCATCAGTGGAGAATCGCTTTAAAGTGGCCAAAATGTCAACATCTCTTCTCCTCTGAGTAATGACCACCCAGGCTGTGTGTCAGCATTGCTTACACACGCACTTTCCAAAAGCCATAATTATTTTCTCTCTTTGTATATTTGACACAAAACTATTGAAATGCATTTAATAGGGCAACCATCTACAGTAAAGTGTTATAAATTAAATACACACAATTCAACTTTAGCAGACCACGGTTAAATATCTGATGTCCTGACCTGTAAGCATAAATGTTGTGCGTGGCACTTGCAATCTTCTTATTTTCGTACAGCTTATCAAGAACCATCTTCACCTGCATCAGGAAACCAATACAATAATCACTTCAAATATTGCTCTATATCTATATCCATCTTTATTTTTTTCATTACTTATAAAACTATTTTTTATCCTTCCCTAAATTAATAAATCAAAGCAACATTTTCTATCTACTAAAGAATAAGAATAATTTGTCTTTATTTGAAAGCTATCAACCCTGTCTCAAGCAGTGGTTTCTAACTGTTTTGAGGCTAGCCCGGAAATGCAAGACACACCAACTTAAACTTAAAGGGGAATGATTATGAAAAATGTCCCACAAATGATGTCAAAAATATTTCCCACACAGCAGACTCAAAAGCATAGATCCTTAAAATTAAACATAAATGTATCACAATTCAGCAAAAACATGTATTATGTAGAAAAATTCACAACTAATTAAATAGTCAAATAATTGACTCATTACTAACTATATTGTAAACAGGAGCAACTTACGTAACCTATGTTAGGAATATGTATTAAATCCCCAGAAATTTGGCACACAGCATTTGCTGAAAACAACTGTCCAATGTGCCCAACCAATGACTACAGGTGTACTTGATGTCTCATGGGCCCTACCTGTCTGGGGGTCACCACTGCTGCTAAATGAGGCTGAAAGGAGCTGCGTCGGTCGGTGATAACGGATCCATGTTTTACAGGAGGCACTTCTTCATCTATGGTGCACCAAGGGAAACCAACACAAAATAAAGGACAAAATCATTGAGAGTGAATTGTTTGCGTGTTCACGCTGTGTATTGAATGACAGTGCTTATTAATATCAATTAAGAAAACAAGGTCATACCACTTTCATGATTCATGAAGAGATGGACATTTTCTGTGTTCATTTTCAGTGTCCTGAAGTCTGGTAACTCTTCATCATCATTATCTTCGTTATTATCCACATCTTCCTCTGTTGTCAAATTAACTCCACCGGGCTCTTCCTCTTTGGTATTCAAGTAAGAGTCATGCGTTTGGTTTCATTTTTGTTTCACTTTTCGATATAACTCAATTGACACAATCCCATTAAAAAAACTCCCATTTCAACCATACACCAGGGTTGCAGTGCACCAGCTCAGACTCTTATAGATGACGGTATTCAGCTAGAAATATACGGAAACAATGTTTTGAATTGTAATCAATAATTAATATTTAGCATACGTGCGTCCTACATTAACACCTTGAAGAATAAGAAGAAAACCGGGATATCATTTGTTTGTGCAACAAGGTATGACATGCTGTTTAAGGAACCGGATATCTCTTGATATGGCTGAAGATGACGATGCATAACGCATCAATAATCTGAACAGGAGTAAATAGAAAAACAATATCAAATGTGTATGTGCGCGTGTGTAATTTTACTTCATATACCACAAAACACACACACACACACACTTTGGGTCTCATATATCACCATTCATATGCTCCTTTGTGTCTGCTCTGTGACTCTGCCTGATGGGCCGTTCAGCCAAGGGTCCCGTTGTGTACCTGGGTCAGGCTCTGTCCTGTTCACTCCCCTTTTCATTTCCTTTTCCCCATGAGGCGCCTCCTCCTTCAGGTCCCCTTTCTACTCCGAGGCAGTTTTTGTCATTTTGTCAACAACAAAAACAACAAAAACAAGCTGCCAATCTCCATTCCCAGGGCAAAGGTCCAGCATCCCTCTCTGCTCATCGCCATATTAATCACACGGAGCAGGTAGCAGTCACATCAATCGTCTATTCGCTTCTCTTTCACTACCCAGAAGAGATGGTCTGAATCGTTCACGGTGAAGGATCACATAAAGAATCACAGGCACAACATTTTTTCATTTGGATACCCTTTTTCTTTACTCTTTTTACACTTTGTAAAGATTTTTCCAAAGCCATTACTTAGATATCCATCTTAATTCACTTCAGTCACTCAACATCTACTCACAAAGAGAGCACTTTTAAAGACTTTTCACAGCCCAGAATGCCTCCTCAGGAGGATTTTAGTATTACAGGAGGCCCTCCTGTAATACTAAAATCCAAAGAGCTTTATCAAAGCACAACGAAAAACTAGTATTTGGGTAAGCGTATTACCTTGTAATTAAGGAATGCTCTTGGCATTTTTTACTATACATCATTAATTATTATAATGATTAGGATTATTATCCAAAAATAGCGGTTGCTCAACAGAACAATATTGCCCACTTCTCATAATTTGAAGATAGTTTGACAGACCTCATTAATTATTTTGAATTGTGTTGTACTTCACTGGCTAATCTAGAGAGTGTAGCATTGAAATGGACATCCTGAAGGACATTCTGCATTGCAGCAAAAGCAAATTAATCTGAAAATGATCCATATCCTTCTGCATTCTTACCTGCTCCTGCGCTCTGTGATTTCTCCATGAGGAACTCCCGAATCTTTTCTACCCAAAGGTAGAGAATGCTCTCCCCGACATTCTCTCTGTTCAAATGTAAATATTTCCTTGTTAGGGCCTGAACTCCGAAGTGCACACATTTGTCACACAGAATAAAGGCTTAATGTAAAATTAGATAAATATTACATATACTGTGCCGTTTACGTTAACAGTCATCGGCAGATCTGCTGAGATTCAAACAAAGATCGGTCTACCGCGTAGCCTAAGTGAAAAATACCAAAATACACTCACACATAAATTTCCTCCAGGCTGTTTGCCAATGTTACTCTCTGGAGACCCCGCAGCCACGATGCACTGCAGAAAGAGATTAACAGAAACTGTTTAGTAGCGGGAAGGGAATCGTCAACTCAAGTCAGTGATTGTGTTACATTTGAACATATTAAATGGTCCTACTTAATCTGATAGATTGGCGGCGCGGAGCTTGGATAATCAGATGGAAGAATTACCTGTGCATGTAGAAAACATGGACATAGATCCATTAGATCCATTCTATATAAACATACGAAAGAGGTTTGGAAAAGATGACAAGTCATTAGACGGGTGTTTGTGTGATGTTCCTTACCTGCAAACATGCTGTCAGTTTGGCGTCCCCCATGTCATTAGATATTTGAATGCAGAATATTCTAGATGCTTCATCGATGACACACCATTCATCTCCGTAGATTGAGGACAGGGCCTCGACTTCTTCGATCTAAGAAAGGAGTCAATACCGCAGCCGTGTGACAACAAAGAAACAACAGACATTCTGCACACATTTGGTTGATTTTATATGGAATTCAAACTGGCGCTGTTCTTTTGCTAATGGGTGAAGAACATGCATATGGAAATGCGCTAACAAAGTGTCATCTCATATTGTCTTCAAGACTCTGAATCGGCATCAACTGCAGTCAGCACAAACCGTTACATTACGAAATGTTATGAATAATACTACCATGATCATGGCTTTGCAAAGTAATTTTGTCCTGACACCAACATTTTATATGCAACATATGTCAAGCAAGGTTTGAGTTGTCCTCCAAAAGAGTCCTGCTGCCAGTGACTTTCCCAGGGCGATAATAGATCAGAGTGTTCATAGGCCTTCTGCTGCCAGACAAGTGGAAATAATTTGGGAATAAAAAACTGCTCGGACAACGTTCATTTGACTTTGAGGCATGAACATTTGCCTGTAGGTGCTGGATTATTAGGTTTTCCAAAGGCTTTATTCTTTTACTTTCTTTTTTCCCTTTTACATATATTATAGGCCCTATGGGTAGGACAGATGATGGTCCAATTTAACAAAATGCTAAATGTGGGTGTTGTAAGCATACCATTTATAATTCCGCTGTTTGGGCGTGTCTATCACCATTGATTCATGCAAATATGACAAATAGGCTAATACCAAGTTATATTAATGAACGTGTAAAATCGTATAAACGCAATGCTCTATAGGTATGGTTTAGTGTAACCTGACTTTCACATCAAACACAAGGTTCATTGTAAGTGTTTTTTCTTCAAACTACGAATACTTCTATATGTCCAAGACAAATTTCCCTTGGGAAAAATAAAGTAATCTTGACGATTTCCGTTAAGTACTCTTTGACGACACCTTTGGCGATAAGTGGTCATTATTCCCATAGATACAAACAGTGTCTCCATCCAGTTCATAACATTCAGAATACTGCAAATGAAAGGGCTTTCATCTGTGGACCATGCTCAACCATCATTGTGTTACCTCATTTGACTATAGATAGTGACTTAGGAGATATTTATTTACATGAATATCTTCGAGACTAACGTTACCACTTTCTCTTGAGCAGCGTTTATATTTGATGATGTTATTGCATGAGTTACAGACATGAATCAGACAATGATACGAATAAGCTTGTTTTACGCCGGTCATAGATAAGAAAGTGGCTGATAATTACTTTGTAATTCGTTTTTCTTTATATATTTACACAGAACAAATTGGTCGCACCAATCCATGCACACATGGGCTACCCTTATTTGGAGTTGTGTATTGCGCCCAGAATTACATCTTACTTGAGACTGGAGATCCTCTGCATTGTCCGAATTGAATGGGTTCTCCATCTTTTCGCATCATCAAAGCTAAACACAACAAGAATAAACTAAAAACTTACTAAAGCCAATGAACGTAACCATTCCAGTAGATGGTTTCAAGCATGAGCTCGATTAGTTGTCTACTTCCAGGGCGTGCTGCATTATGCTTTTAGGAGTCCGCCGCATGTCGAGGTAATCAATGTCGCGATCAAAACATTACTAATACTCAATATTGAATTGAACTCTAAATAAATGACAAAGAAACTCCACAAAATTCCACATGACCGACACTAGGCTTCAGTTAATACGACATTTTATAAAGTGGAGTAAGGCTTTTACTTTGAAATATGAAACCGAGGCCACTTCCGCAAAACAAGGATCAGCTGATAGCAGTGTAAACAGAGGTGTGTGACACTTTTTTCACCCTGTTACCTTACGAGAAGTTGACAAATGTCGCTCTTGTGACAGCGCTTCCAGATGGTGTGGTACCATATGCTGATGCTCCTGCTGCTGTTTCCAGTCCGATAGTCTCCTAACTGCTCGGCCCAGGAGCGGCGTTGGAAAGTACATGTCCCCCTCCAGACGCTGCCCCTGGTTTCTTTCTTCTACGAGTCATTCCGTTCAGCAGTAAGTACATTGTCAATCTATACCGCCAAATTGTTTTAATCCGTGAAATGTTTGTCTTAAATATGCCTTTTGATTGCTTTAGATGGACGCCACTGTTTCCAGACGATTTAAGATTATTTCACATAATTTCACATTATTCGAGCTACCCAGAGTAGGCTACATGCGGTGGGAATTTCTTACTTAATCAAATATCTTACCGGTTGCAAAATGCTCATCGCATGTCATGGCAAATTGTGGGTTTTCAAAAGTGTTGTTTTATTCCTTGAGCATGGCATCTTTTGACGATTTCAAATTATGAAGTAGTCACAAGACATGACCAATTACTTGTCATTTCCAAATTCCTATTTCCCTTTTCCTGTTTCCTACATCCCCATTTAGCATTTAAACAGCTATACTATAATTAAGGTGTCATTTCCCAAAACTCACACAGCAATCTGTGATTATACAGTGTTCGTTGATGCTATTCATAAGTAGGCTTGCAATGCAAATAGCTTCCCTGGATACAATTCTACACTTTAGGAGCTCTTGTCAAAATCTGACTTCTACCCCAGGCGAACCGATTTTCTGTGCCTCCTGCTGTCCGTCTGTCTTCGTTCTACTTTAGTAGTCCTCTTGAATATAATGTCTGAAAACATTAAATAATCCAAATTTAGATCGAGGTATTTATTAATTTCGATAAATCCTCCCTAATAGCCACATAACATTACTTCAAAACCGACATTTTATTAGGCCTCTTAAGTCATTTCATTTCAAATGAATGAATGTCATGTGAGTTTATGCTGCGTTATGGCAAAACATGTTTCCACAAATCTGGTCAGTCAGTGGTGCAGTTAGCTTTTGTTTTTACACCATGAGATAGGTCAAACTAATTGGAGTTACCATTCTTTTCAGAGAGTTCAATTGCTTTGAACTGCCCTAATATCATGTCTGCACAGGTACTTTCTCATAACAAAGTGGTTTTATCAAATAATCAAATAATTTGAAACTAAAACCCACAGCTCAATACTCCCAGGGACAAGGACTTGATTATCTCTAAATCCCTTTAATGTGTGGAGAGCCATGCAGAACCATGGAAAATCTCTGATGCCAACTCTTTCACAGTGAGGATGTAAAACACCTCTAATCTTCACATAACCAAGTGATTGATTTTAGGTTGTGTGAATATTATGGGACACAATTTCTTTAGAACAAAGCAATAGCTGCAGTAAAATAAAAATATTTAAACGGATCCCAATACATAGCCTGGTATATTTACTTCCCAGCAGGGCTCTATGGAGGAGATGGATCCTGAGGAACAGTTTCTCCGCTACGCCAGAAATGGAGACCTCCCCGGCATCGAGAGGCTTCTTCTGTCCAAGATCAGGGAGGAGACGCAGATCAACATCAACTGCAAAGGTGTGAAGAACACCTGTGAATGATAAGGGCATCAGAACCGCTGGGGCTCAAGCAAACGGTTCAATACGTTGACCTCCTGGTGCATGTGTTTCAGGCAGAAACAAATCGAACCTCGGATGGACTCCTCTTCACCTGGCCTGCTACTTTGGACATAAAGACGTAGCGGAGGAACTGCTTAAGGTATTATGCCTTTATTGGTAAACGCATACAATTATTTAGTTTATTTTCATTGTGTGTAAATCTTGAATAAGTGAAGGTGAAATGCATGCCCATCTTCAGATGCCTTCTTACTGTTCTGTACTCTTACTCACTTCAGGCAGGAGCAGACGCCAACATACCCAATACTACAGGGGACACACCTTTACACAAAGCTGCCTTCACAGGAAGGAAGGTACCTTGGATTATGGAAGTCAAGTCAATTTGATTTGTATGGCCAATAATCCCAGTTACAGTCTGAAGGGCATCACAGGCAATATGTTACACAGTCACAAAATCATCCAACTTTAGATATATTAATCGATCTATCTAATCTATTGATCTATTAAGATCTATTGATATAAGTCCCCAGCATGATTTTTGTTTTTTTACCTGCATGCAATTTGTCATCATCTTACTGCTCGATGGCACCTTGGAAATGACCGCCAGGAGCTTGTGATGCTACTGCTCCGGTTTGATGCTTGTGCGACCGTCATCAACGGAACCGCGCAGATTCCCAAAGACGTAAGCGAAAATGCAGAGATCAGAAGCATGCTAGAAGGTGAGTGGCACTGGGGAGCCATGTAGCTCTTGTAGGCACGATTCCATCCAAAAGTGGCGCACACTTCTCATTTTTCATTGCCTGTTTAGCAAAGAATGCCGAAAAATGGGTTTAGTTTGTTATTTTACGTCCAAATCGAATCAGCATCACTACTTCTTATTCTACTGCAGCGACAAAGGAAAGAGTGAAATAAGGTGTGAAAATTGGTGACACTAACAGGCTGAATATTTGTGTTTCTGCTCGCCCTCACTTAAAGCCTCCAGCTTATTGGTTCCGTTTTTTGGTTTTGTACCCAAATAAATATATATATAATACGAGTTCCCATTTTTTGACTGATGTCTTAAGGACCTTTTGTGGTTCCGTTTGTCGCTGCTGGTGTTGTGATATTGACATCTAAAGTAATCTGGTGGGAAATATGAATACAATAAAGGTTTGTGTTTATAAATGTAGTATGTGATTAATAAACTATGAGATTCATTCCTGGTTTCTGTTCCTTACATTAGCTGCTGAAAGAACAGAAGAGAGGAAACTTGAAGAGCAGCTTCTGGAGGCTTCCAGAGAAGGAGATCTCACCACTTTAGATCTTCTGGTTAGTCTTCTTCTGGAGCCTTTTTCCCTGATTAAAGAGAAGGAGATCTCACCACGTGAGATCTTCTGGTTAGTCTTCTTCTGGAGCCTTTTTCCCTGATTAAAGAGAAGGAGATCTCACCACTTGAGATCTTCTGGTTAGTCTCCTTTTGGAGCCTTTTTCCCCTGATTAACTTCACAATCATTAGTCTCCAGTGCTGGGTGTCAGCGAAAAACATCATGTAATTATTTTAAAAACACTGATATGATGTTATTATTGAACTTAAGTAAATCATAGTGAAGTAGGGAAACATGGAATAAAGCCATCAATTAAATGGACACTTAATAGAAGACATGATTCATCAATTGTATGATGGACTTTTACTAAACTGTATCAAATGAGGTCAAATCATAAAACATTTTACCTACAGCCCAGGTAAAATGTTTCATGATTTGACGTCATTTGATACCTTTAATGTTTCGAGAAGGTGAGGTTACAATTCAGGGGCTTGTCATTACTTAATTACTCAATTCTGGAATGTGGCTGTTGATTAACCTGTTGGCATTGTTATTTATCCTGGAAACATCTTCAATCCATGGTGGTTGTTTCATTTACACTCTCATAATAAGAGCTTTGGAATAAGTATTCTAGAGGTCAAGAATATTTCAAGAGAAAGGCATTTTTCTACAAAAGTTAAAGAAACAACAAGTTATATCCAGAAATGTTCAAAGAAGACCACAGAGAAAAAGGAAGGCCCCTGATAAAATGTGACTTCCTCTCTTGGCTGCTGATTACAGCTTAACAGGAAGAAGCCAATAGACATTAACTGTGTGGATCTCTTGGGGAACACTCCTCTACACTGTGCTGCCTACCGCGGCCAGAGGCAGTGTGCCCTCAAGCTGCTGAAGAGTGGGGCCAGCCCCAACATCAAGAATAAAAATGGTAAATAAATATGATTTCTGTTAAACCTACTGGGCCAGGAAGATACAAGAGCTAGTGTACTCGCAACTCTTCATTTGTACTCATAATCTCACAGAGTGGCCAAAGGCTCTCACTTTAGTGCCTGCTCAAATGATCAGCAAAAGAGTGCTCGTTTATCGATCAGAATCAGGGTTATAACATACCAGGAAGCGTTTGGTGAGCGAGAGTTAAAAAAAAAAAAGGTTCCACACTCGAACAGATACTTAATTATTTCTCCCATGTTGGGGATATTTGTTTTCTATAGTTTTTGGTGCTCCAGTTGTAGAACATTGCTATGGTCATGGAATTATGTATAACTTATGTATAATTTATGAACACACAAATGCAAATATATAAATGTATTTTACTGCTCAGCTATTTTCCTTGTTCATTTTATATTGAACTGTAACTTAATTATTTTTCTGTTGATGTCTGACAGGTCAGTCTGTGTTTGACCTGGCCAATGATGCAGTAATGAAGCAAGTCTTGGAGGGAAACATTCACCCGGTGAGTGCCATGATTTCTTCCAAAGCCACATGGGCTTTTGCTACAGAATATTGAAATTTTACAACATTTCTTGCCATTACTTTTGTTAGGGTATGACCCGTCACGTCAAGATGTTTGAGGGCCTGCTTTGGAAGGTAGACATTCTTCATGCACTTGCACATTAGACACTGTTCTGGCACACTATCAATAATGGAAATTGTCAATAATGTAGCATTTGCATTCCTGCTAAACTCACATCGTGAAAACAGATACTGTATATATTATTTGGATTTTAACACTATTCTCCATTTGTATTACTGTCCAGTACTTCTGCTGTGATACCTACATTTCCTGTCTGGGATCAATAAAATACATGATATTAACTTAACTGGGTTTAAATGCACATGGACAAGAAATCCAACAGTTCAGATGATCCAGACTGTTGGGAGATTTCTGACTGGACTCTCCGGTTTCTCCTGTAGAGCTCCAGGTTCTTTGGCTGGCGTTCCTACTGGGTGCTTCTACAGGACGGTGTTCTCTCCTGGTACTCCAAACAGTACGTACCCTCTGTGTCTTTAAGGGTTGTCCAAACATCTCCAATCTCCACAGCGTCTCAGCTGGATGAGGTGGTGGGGGTTGGGTGTCAAAGGTTGGGGGTCATGTCCACAACCTAACCTAAGTGATCCTTGAGCAAGGACCCTTACCTGATCAATAATGACCTGTGTCTGTATTCGCTGTGAGCCACTTGGATACATTGTGACGCTTCAATTCAGAAGCCTCGCCATTTCATCAGTTACTAAGTCATTATTTAAATCCATGTTCAATCTTTATAGCTTATTCTATAGTCTACATAGAAATCATCACACTGTACCACTGGTTATCATTTGATAACCATTATTACCCTTTTGGGGTCGCATTGTGGCACACGACTTTAGCAACGGCCAAGCAGACATTCTGACCACGTTGCACAGGCTGAGAATCTTTAAAGCTGTAATTAGTATTTTGGGGATATTTTTGTCTTTATCAGTTATCTATTGATGTGCCTGATCTGTTTGGTATTTTTCTCTGTAATTAAAGGTTGGATGCAGCAGCCAATATCCGGAGACAGGGCTGCAAATCTCTAACTCAGGCTCATTGTTTGGTGAGGCAAGACTCCCTTTGGTATTCTGCAAGAGCAGGGCCCATTATCCTATTGCATGGGAATGTGTTGACAGCATTAAGCTGGTGTGTTTAGTCACACTAGGTTATTTAAAGGAACCGGCATAGATGTATCTTTGCCATTAATGTAATCGCTGTAATTTTCTCATCTACTTTTCAGATCCGAGCACGAGATAACTGCTTCTTTACGGTGAAGTGCTTTGATGACAGTGTGCACCACTTTAAAGTGTCACCCAAAACTGACCCAGAGGGAACAAGAAAAGTAAGCAAGCATTTTCTTCTCCCCCTGCTTCTTCCCTGGCAATTAGTAATGTCCCCAACATGAAACGTTTCCACCAACACAACCTCACGGGGTCGTCCAGATGTTGTATGAGGTGTGGTTGTGTTGTGCAGGCGTGGCTGGATGCGCTGGAGGAACACTCAGCCTACAGCACTCACTACTGCACCCAGGATCAGAGCGGTGAGGAGGAGGAGGAGGACGTGGTCTCCGTTGTGGAGCTCAAGGAGTCTCTACAGGTGGCAGTACAACACAACAACAACAACAACAACAAATCCATTATTAATGCCTCAACATAATAGCATAGTG
>OOFG01099816.1:0-10228 GCA_900323295.1 Molva molva | reverse complement strand
CATCTTCGTCTCCCTCTCCCTCCCTCCCTCCCTTCTCCCTCTCTCTCTCTCTGTCTCTATCTCTCTCCCTCCACAGAACCCCCAGGGAGTATGGATGGTGGGTGTCTACTTGAGTGAATCCGCCGCTGTAGTTGGCTCTATGTGTGCTCTGGTGACGGTGAACACGTGACACCATTCCCGGTTCCTACACGGCAGTTCTCTGCAGGATTAAAGCCACCGTGTGAGGCTTTGGGTGCCAGGCCCGGCCCAGCCCAGATGATTTGTCGATCTGCTCTGCATACCTAACATCTCGGGGAGACGCGTTAGCTTTCCCTGCTTGCACTCTCTCTCTCTCTCTCTCTCTCTCTCTCTCTCTCTCTCGTCTCTCTCTCTCTATCTCTTTAGCTCTCTCTCTCTATCTATCTCTTTAGCTCTCTCTCTCTCTCTCTCTCTCTCTCTATCTCCCTCTTTAGCTCTCTATCTCTTTCTCTCTCTCTCTCACTCCCTGTCACTCTCTCTCACTCTCTCTCTATCTCTTTCTCTCTCTCACTCTCGCTCCAATTACTGGGAGCGGTAGACAGCATCTCTGTTTGCACCTACACCACCACTGGAAAGGGATGATAGGCGATCATCTCGTTCAGGTACGCCATACACACCAATACATGTACACATACACATACACACAGTAGTGAATATAATTGGCTCGTTTTAATTTCCTGAGATTTCTGGTTGCCACGAGGTTGATAAAAAGATTCTAGAAAACAACGAAAAAAAAGCCCAGATGTTCCATCTCATGTTCTCGCTGTTCTGTCTCTCAGTAGGCTGCTGTGTTAATTCCAGCCAATTAAAGGAGAAATGGGAGAAAATAATTGTATAAGAGACATGCATTTTAGCAAGATGTGTTTACACTTTTGGATACAACTGCATTAATACATTCAGTCACATCGAAAGGATCTGACAAATAAAACCATAGGGATAGCAAGTTCATTTTTGGGCTCTGAGACGGATTTAATTGTATGGAAATCCAGTGAAGAGGGGTAGCATCTGTGCCAAACCTGTCCAGTATACAATGCCTTTGTCATTCTCTCCAGCTTGAACGTGCCTTGCCCCTCCTGTATTTAAAGAGCTGGTAGAAATCATGGGGATTACACACTGAGCTCTGGTGTGCAAAATCTGCTTTTACGTCCTTCAAAAAAAACAAGCTAATCAAACATCAGAAATGTGGGATGTTATGGCGTTGGCTGGCTGATAGCGTAGCTGCTGTCCCTCTCCCTGCAGGTCCCAGGTAAGTATTGGAGATATGGGAGGAGGCTCCATTCTGTCATATCGCGAGGTGCTGTCTCAGAGAAGGCACAGCATAGTTTTAGCCCCAGTTTTGTTTCCCAGCTCCCCAGGTTATACAGGGTCCTGCAGGAGATGGCCATTATTCTCATGACCCAAATAATCTACAAAGAGCCTGTTTAGGATTCCAGACGTGAAATGTACTCTCGGTATATTGGCAGGTCACAGGGGAAGACGCCAATGCTGAAATGAGCATGCGTCAGCTATTTATGACTTTCAAACCGATAGGCTTCAGGAAAAATAGATCCTTTTTGAATAATATAGGTCTTCCCCTTTTTCTCCATTCTCGCAAGTCAGCATCTCGCTGGCAGAGTGTCTCGCCTTAAGTCAACTAAACTGTGTATGTTCAGGGTTAGACGAAAACACTGACACACACCGCACAATGATGTGCGTTGCGCTCGACTCCATAAAGAAAAAATACAACTTTTTTCCTTTTAACCTATCAGCGCTGTCTTCCAATCAACCTTTGGTGAGTTCAGCCAGAGGTAGGAACTAATTTGGGTGCAGTCAGGTATGACCTCCAATGCGCGACTGAGGGCTGAGTAGTTGGCTGGCAATCAGGAAGCAAACGTGTTAATTGGCAAAATGGTCTCCTGCGCCAGAACGCGCTGCCCATCCAAGCGACAACAATGAATTCTCTCTCTCTCATCAACAAGCAAACAGGTTCTTCAAAGCTCAAAAGATAAATTGGCTCCAGCCTCGTTTAAAGTGAGGGCAACATTACTCAGACTTTGTGTTGTCAGATATGCAATCCTCCCATAAAAACGTCCCGTATTCATTCGCGTAGGTCTTTAGTTCAAAGCGTGTCATTACCTTACTCATTTGCATATTAGCAACGCTGGAACCACACAAGTAAAAAAATATCTCCAACCAAAAAAATGAATCACGATAGAAATCAAGCTGGATAAGCTGCCTCTCCACAAAGGCAGATCTGAATCCACATTCATTAATTTTTGCTGTTGATGCAGCACAATTACAGGCCCTTTGCAAATCCGCGACTAATACCAAACGCTCCTAGGACATGAATCACGGTGATGGAAGATGGAAATAAATGCACTCCCACAAAGGTGTTAATACCCCCTTATTATTCTCAGAGATCCATCTCTTCCCCCTATATCTCCCTTCTACATCTCATGTTTTCTACTGGTACGGAACATGTCATGTTCTCTGGTAATATTATGTGTATTGGTTGTGTGTGGGAGGAAAGCCAGACATGAAGTCACACACATATTGATTGCCGATTGTGTCCTTTTTTAATGTGTGACGTTCTGGTGCAAACCCCATCTGTGTTTGCGTAGCGCGTTGCCACTTAAAACACGACACCTGCAGGTCGCTACCATGCAGTCGGACGCGACTCTAGCGGTGACATATAGATCTTATTCCTTTGCTCTCTGTTTGAATGCCATATATATCAGCCACCCAGCTCTCTGGCTGAGCAGCTGCCTTAATCTCTCTATATTGGGAGCTCAGGCTGTTTGGTTTTGCTTGCCTCTTTCGCAGTAAGAGCATGAGCAAACATGGCTCATTATGTTATGTACACTATGATTGGGCGATGCTTAAGCAATGCCAACTGTTCCATCTCTACCTCAATGCTCTGTGTAGAACAATCTTGGATTCAGGTAGTTTCACCACGGTTTCTGCAGCAATATAAACACATTATGGCAATTTTTCCCATAGTGTCTACTTGCACTTCATGATGCTGTTGTGTGTACTGTTATTTTGAAGTAAAAAGAATGGTTGGCAACACGCAGCTTGCAAATGATCCATTCCCTGTGATCCACCCGGACACCTAACCCATAACTTCCGTGCTCTCTGTCACACACACACACACACACACACACACACACACACACACACACACACACACACACACACACACACATACACACATACACACACACAACCATACATCAGCCTATACTCTTATGTTATGTCTGCTATGAGTTGACTAATTCAGCCTTCCCTCCACTGACAGGAGTAAGAGAGGAAGCAAAGTCAAAGGGCTGGACTATGGTTCTGGAACATGACTTTGGGGCCGGCGCCTGGACCCAGAGAGCCCCGAGCAGCTACCTGGCGCTCCTCCTGCTCCTGTCTCTTCACGCCAACCAGGTGGTCCAGTCCGACATCGAGTTCCCCCGGGACCACCACTTCTCATGGCGAGCAGGTAGGAAGTGTTGGACCCGTCCATCCGTCTCTTTCTGTCCGCCTCTCATCTTCCGCTCTGGTCTGTCTGTCTGTCCGTCGAGAAGGTGCCAGGTGTGGTGGAAAAGATACTACTGACAGATAGACGGACACCAGTGGGCTACACCCTTGGCCCGTGCTGGAGGTCATCTGGATGCATGTTTATAACACCTCTGTGTCCTCTCTCGTTATATGATCCATTACTCTTGCTCGCCTCAGGAAAATAATAATAATACAAAAAAATATATATACAGCTAGATCCATAATCTTTGGCACCAATTTCTGCGGCATTCCAATTGTGTAATTTATGCCGACAAAAACACGGTCTAGGTGTTTCTGGTGCGGTTAGCATAATAATACATGCTTCCCACACAACAATCAATCATCAGCCCTAAGTTGACAACCTCCACACTGTTATCTCTGTTATAATGATGTGTGTGCTGTGACATGACTATGTGATCGCTGGGAGCTGTGCGGTAAATAATGAATTCCAAGTGTTCACACTGCTGTGGATTTTTGGAAGTTGCTTTATTGCTTTAGTTTAGTTGGGTTTGGTTTTCTTTGTGTTCTGCCATTACATGAGCATGTGCGAGTAAATTGTAAAAAGTCTAAAAGTAAAAAGTCCTCACACCATTTGGTGCAGCAGCCATTCAAACAGAGCATTCACTACTTTTCACCTCCGCAGAGTTTCTTCACAAGGGCGTTGTGCTAAATTCACTTCATCATTCAATGAGAGGGCAAGGTGAAAACATATGTGCCCTGCTGGCACTGTGTTCTAATTTAGGCGTGTGCCTGAGACAGGATGTAAAGAAAGAGAAATAGATTACTTTCTTCAGCTAGCTGAAGGAAAAATAATTAATGAGATGTGAGCTATACAGTACATACACAGTTGATTTGGACCAAAATCTTCACATGGAAACAAATCGTCTACCGCAGGAGATTTGTGCAGATTAGTCCGTGCCCATCTTTTTCGTGCTTGAGCACACAGGTTTGTTTTGCCTCTCTTCAGTTAATATTAGCCATATTTTCAAAGGGCCAATGGCATCCATTTGATACCACAAAGTGTTTGAAGTTAATCTTACCATTCATTCTATTTCTCACTTCATAAACTCTCACACCAAAAAATAATATTTTAGAAAATGGATTCTCCTCTCAAACAAAAGCCCAGACTCTCTGTGCAATTAGCCCATTCATTTCTCTCTGTGGTTGAATAATGACACTGAGAGGTAATAAAAGGATTAATAAGTTCCCTTTTGAAAGAATATTTTCAAAAAGGGATGTATTGCATGCAGCTAGTGGGAGTGAGGTTCATGTGTCCGCTCCACAGCGCTGAGACGGTTTGTAGGTTGTCACTTAAGTGAAGAATCAGGAAGTTCTCACAGTTCAGTCACATCACAGTTGAAGACACCTCTGCGCCAGAAAAACATAAATTTGATGTCAGCGGTGCATGTTTAAAGGTGTCACAGCAGAGTTAAATCTTGCAAAAAAGTAGTTTACTTACTTTTTTGGGAAAAAGGATTCATATGTCACAGTATTATCAAGTTTGACAAAGTCTGACAACGTGTCCAAATATATATGAATTATAGAGAATATTGTATGGCTCTGCAGAGTTTGGATATCATCATCTTCAATAGGATGTTTTAGTTAAAATCACAACTAAAAATAGGAAAAATAAGGACATTTTTACAAGGAAAAAAATCTTGCATTTGCAAGATTAAGGACAGCCAAAGTTCCTTGTGATATTAAAACTAATTTGGTTACAATTGTCCAATTGAAGCTTAAAGGGCAAGTTACAGGCCACAGTGAATGCAATAAAATACAATGTCATGTATTGCTTCCCTCAACTGTACATAGCTGCAAAGCACAAAGCAGATATTGCGTTCCTTTTCTTTTTGCCCATTACTCACAAAAAGTGGCCAATGCTATTCATCAACTGATTTTGGGAGAGGAAATAGTCAAGCAAATCTATATGTAGCATTCAATGAGAATTGGCCGATAATCCTCCTTATAAAAGAAAGCATTTCTTGCATCTTATTTCATTGAAGACCCTATTGCGCTCAACCTTGTCAAGGAAAGAAAGATGTAGCTTCAAACGTGTGGGACGTCTATTGTGTTTATCCAAGCCTCTATCATTGTGGAGTAAATCTCTTGTCAGCCAGTGCCTCAAAGCCGGGGCTTAGCTTCAAGTCTTCGCATCAAACGAAGGCCTGTGGATCTATTTAGGATTGACCTTCATCGATATCTCAAAATGCAGGGAGATGGCGCAGTGAGCACTGCGTCTATTAGAACAGTCTTTCAACTCTGTACAAAGAAATTACCCCTTTTTGAACACTCCTCCTCTGTGTACTAAGCGTCTTTATATCACTGAGGTTGTGAATCGTCAGCAAATGATATGTTATAAAGTGATTACATGAAATGACCATGAACCTACCACTACAAAATACCATATTTAAAAATTGTACACTGCATGGGTTCTCTGTTCAACTGCCTTTGAGATGGTTGTGACTAATACAGTCTCAACTCTTATCTGATGATTGTATGTTATTTGTGACTTGTATTTCCTATTGATTAACTTCCAGCACTCGCATGTGACTTATCATATCATAACAGTGGCAAATTGGAAGCAGCAGTATAACTAGTTTAGCTACTGTTGGGGGTGGGTGTGTGTAGAGGGGATGCGAGCTGTCAGTGGCCTGTCAGAAAAGAAATGGACTTCTGAAAGTTGGCAGGTTTATTGCCCACTAAGTATGCGCTCCAGCTTTCCTAGATGAGTTCAGGACAACCATATTGCCATCTGAACCCATAAGCGCACCTTGCAAATTCCGCTCCTTGAATCTCTGAGGGAATATATGAAGCGGTGCTATGAGAGGAAGTGTAAACATCCACACCCCAGAGCAGCTTTTCTATTCGATTTATTTGGAAATCTCTGAGCACAGGCAACAGGACGACACCATGTTCCTTCAATGTCGGCTTCAGTCTTTTCACGTTAGGTTTTTGTCATCTTTAAAATTACTGGAATTGTTCCCTAGAATATCTTTTTGAATGCAAAAGCTATATATTTTTTAGGATTGGCTTGTAGGGTATTTTTTGAAACCTGGTAAGGAGCTGTTTATTCTACAAGCTCATTCTGGATTGGTGTACAAAAGGCCCAACAAGGACCTCGCTCTCAACAAATAGTACAATAGTTTTAATCAATGAACTTCCAACTGACAAGGCATCTAGTGCATAAATTGTGCTTCATCATCACGACAGAGGAACGTATTTTGTTTTTGGTTTATTTGTGACCTGGGGTTGCTTGTGTTGTATTTGCACAAAAGCAAGAATTAA
This sequence comes from Molva molva, assembly GCA_900323295.1. Taxonomy (NCBI): domain Eukaryota; kingdom Metazoa; phylum Chordata; class Actinopteri; order Gadiformes; family Lotidae; genus Molva; species Molva molva. Next base: position 3,400 of record OOFG01099816.1, on the reverse strand, counting down.
ACCTAAAATCTATTATTTACAACTTATGAATTCACCTTCTGTACAAAGACACAGACAAACACTCACATGACAGGATCATAAAATGGCTGGGCCTCTTGTTGTATTATTCTGAACTGATTGCTTGGTTAGGACATATTGCAAGAATGTGCAAGCACTGGGCTTGATATTTATTGAGTGCCTATGTATTTCCTTGTGTGATTGTTTGTTTTTACTCGAATATTTTATTTGTATTAGGACGACACATCAGGCTTTTACATCTGTTGTGAATCTAAATGAATTCAACGCAAGCGATTTAAGTACTTTGGCTCCGGGCCCCAGGGACCAAACCAATCAAGCAACCAACCAATCAAAGCGAGCAATTCACAGACCCACACCCATGCCAAAATTGCACTGCAATATTATTGGACAGCCGGTAGTATAAATTAAACAATGTTTAGGTTTTGTCATTGCACTCCTGAAGATTCTTTTGCTAATGTAAATATATTGAGAAACCATGAATATTTTATGTTTTAGCATATTAAGTGTTGCTGTCCTGATAGTGTCCAGTCTGTTTATACGGCTTTTAACAAGAGCTAAAAAAAAAGATTTGCAAAGGTATGATGTTTTGTGCAGTGTTTTTATTATTCATGTCAAAATATGAGGAAAACATATTAGCTTTACAGTTGGACCTGTTTATTTTTGTAACATATTTTCAATGCTGGTAGAAGTAGGATTTCACAGAATTTAGTGTTGCCAATGTTACTGTTAACACTTTGAGTATAAGGACCTAATTATGCTACCAACTTTTAGTCTCATTCAACCAGAAAATAATCCAATAACCATTCACATAACGGATATATAAACACGTCGCAGATGGTTTGTTTCTGGTAGATGGAACTATAAAGCTACGTTTGTTAGGTTTCTGTACCTAGCCAGGTGATCAAATACTCTCATTCTTGGCATACTTATTTCCCAAAGTCCTCTTTGAAACGGTTAACAGTGTACTTTGTGAGATGGGTACACATTATCACACAGGCGATCACAGTGTCACTACCTCCCTCCCTCCCTCCTTTAGCTTGAAACGGGTACACTGCAAGGCACAGCCGTTTTTCAGTTGAATGGCCTTTTTCTATCAAAACTACTGTGCTGTATTATATTAGTGAAATGATTAAGAACTCACGCTCCAGGATTTCATTGATGGGGCTGTCAACGATTGGAAGAATCCCATAATAGCCCATAATGAGCCCCAAAAGCAAAGTGGCATTGTGTAACAAAGGTAATTTTCCAAACCCAATCAAATATAATATAAATTGAACAAAGAACAAGATTACAATATATATTTATTTAAGTTAATTCAAAATCAATTTCACCAAGTAACTTGGCATATTTTGGGCATCATTATGTGGCATTTAATGCTACACAGCTAGCTAAGGTGCCACTGGCAATGTCGTTTTTTTTCCTACTTTTAGTTATTGCAAAGCTTTTTGAGTTTATGACTCATAATATAATATTGTTGCACACTACCATGCCCATCATTTTGTAAAAAGTATACTTTCACCTACCTAATGTGACTACCCAATGCTACCCAAACCTAAATTTAGTAACGTGTGAATCAGCATGTTCTGTAATTTTCGGGAAGGGAGACCTAATCATTTTTCCCATGGAACTCGTTCATTTTTTTGACGCATATTTCATTACGTTTACACTAGAGGGCTTTTGGGATGCGGTGGTGTAATAGTATTTTTAAATTACACCCATTAGCAGATGAAAAAGCATCAGGAGAATGTTAGAGGATTATGCCTATGAGATGGGTAATGTGCAGTACTTGCACGTAAATTGATCAGTCTCTAAATGGCTTCAGATGTGACCAGTACAAACTCAGCACTTTGCTACAATAGAAGTCGGATGTAAAACCATTTAATGGCGGTCTCCTCCGACACATGAGAGATGGTGCCATCACAGATCTATCATCACGATTGAATTTCACACATTTTCAAAATGTTCTGGATGTACATTTGTATACATTTGAAAGCAAAATAAATGTTAGATGGTTGTTCGTCCATCATGGTTTCTGTGTACCAGCAGGTTTAATTCAATTATTTTCATAGGAATATCCAGAGTAAAGTTCATTGGCAGCCTCTAATTCTAATCCCCTTATTCATGTGCTTGTAACAAAAATATGTTTTTAAATCTTTGACCTATGGACCGCCAAAGAAAATAAATGTGTCTTTCCGAAAATTTCTTTATTTTGGGACAGTAATGTTGTTTTATCAGACATCTATAGTTTTACATCATGTTCAAAATAAGTAGATGGCAATACAGCGCAGCAGTTCAGAGTTTAGCTCTGTCAGTTTTGTCTATATAGTATATGCCTATATGGTTAGATAGAATGTGCTTTGCAAATCAATCTGTCCTCAACAATGGCGTTTCCAGTGCTGTGACAGAATACTGCAAGAGGTCTTTTACCACTGATAAAAAGAAAGGAACACCTCATATAATGTTGAGCTTTAGATCTATAGATCTACAGCATAAATCTATAGATCTAAACTAAGAAGCATCCATAATTAAACGATAAAACATAGGCTATGTTCCAAAATAATTTCTTGACTCACGTTGGCTCCAGAGTTTTAGGTGGACATCACCAACACAATTTCATATATCCATTTGCATTATCCGTCTTTACATGCAGTCTATTGTTGTATTTTATGTAACGCTTTCAAGGTGTCCTCTGCTCCATTCACACCGTATCAATTATGCAGCATGGCATTACACATTCGGCAAATCGTCCTCAAATGTGCACAAATGCCCATAAAAAAATACAGTTTTTATCTTCCCTCCTCGTCTGTCTCCCATGGGTAGGCTGGATCTAGTCCACCAAGTCTGCCTGATTAGGAACAAGGTCAGAGAAAAAAAACAACATTTCAAAGTTCACTATTGATCTGCGGCTAAAAGATACGGCTCCAATTAGCGCTTCTATTTTTCAACCCCTCGTAAAAACCCAACACATTTATTTTCCTAAATAATGCTTTGCGTATACCATGGAGGAAAAGTGGTACACAGAAAATGAATACCTTCAGAAACCAATACATGCTCTAAATTTAGAACACCTTTATTTCTGGTTGCCAGAAATTGTCTGTTGGTCTGTGTGGGATGCTAGGGAGTGTGCATGCTAGCTATCAAAGCAAGTCAAAAGAGAACTTTGAGGGCCATGTTGAAGGTGCCCTCGCCATTGACCAGCTGATCTCTGTCTGAACACGCTGCAGCTTAACCCTGCACATCGCTTCCTGGCAGAGGGAGAACTTGTTTGAGGTTGTCATGAAAAAGCTGGCGACCAGTCTCACGAGAGCCACAAGGCAAAGAATTTCCAAGCAAGTCAGATCAGACAGTTAGTCCCACGAGAGAATGCTAGGAGCAGAGTTGG
>OOFG01099812.1:0-10100 GCA_900323295.1 Molva molva | reverse complement strand
ACTGCCGGGCAAGAGAGTGTCTAGGGTGTATCTGCATCAGGGGCTTTTGACAGAAACCACACAATACACACTGCTCTGGGTTTGGTTTGGGAGGAACATATTTGCTAAGCTTCTGCCGAAGGACCAATGCTTGGGCCCGTGACACCCCGACTGACCGACTGACTCAGGGTCCTATTAACCCCACTAAAGGGGGAACTGACGTTTCCCCCTTTATGGAGAGCAGGTCGTTTGATGTAATTCCAAAGTTGAACAAACTCAACTTATTATTTGAGCATCGGGAACATGGTCCAAGCAGGCAGGGACAGTGCTGTTAAAACAATATACTTTGTTCTTGGCTCAGAAGCAGAAGCTTAGGAAATATAATAAGCTGCCATTTCACACAGTAGGCTGGCCTTCCTGGTCTCATGTCATGACACCCCACGGCACGCACAGCAGACCCCAGCTTCCTGTTGCCTTCCACTCCCACAGGAAGTGAAACTGGGAGGCAACAATGAGCCCGATGGGGCTCTATAGTCCTGACCCGGTGGTGGCTCGTAGGTTAGCTAGCGCCGCGGCGTTCGGGAAACACAGACAATGTGTTTCCTTTTGAATATTACGTCCCAAAAATGACAGACCAGCAGGTGAAGAATGTCGAGTCAAGCGCCGTAACATCCTTTAGATTCAGTGGTTCACTGGCTGTCCATTTGAAACTCCATTCAGAGTTCAATTTGACTAATATTCAGCGGCTAAAATGGCAATAAAATTGACATACTTATTGCCAATATGATCAGGGAACAGTCTGCCACCAAACCCCATTTTGCGGCGGTGGATAGCGTTTACCTATATTACGTTAAACAAATCTGAAATGATGCAGTGATTATGAAGATTATTAGAAGTACTTGACTGGTCAAAACAACAAAGTCATCTTTGGGGATGTCAATTATTGTACATCTCATGGTATGGGACTGTATTATGGAAATACCAGTACCTCTATGAATTAAGTCATTCATTGGGTGTATGTGGGATAGCAGGTGAAGGTGGTCCAATAATACAAGATTAATTAAAAGGAGAAATTGGAATCTTGTCGTACCATTTTACTAACAGCAATGTCCATCGATTTAACTAGCCATTCGGTTTGAACTGATAATGAAAGATAATAGAACAAAGCAATAAATAAATAATTAGGGAAATGCATGAATAGAGTGAGGACATGTAATAACCTTTTTACTTGCATTTGTATGGCATGATTATACACTGAGGCCCATCTAACTCAATGACAGTGATAAGGGCGGATCCAGCTGGTCATTTTATGCTCAGTTCTGCTTCCTTTTAACATACCTGCAGGAAATGGTTTGTACAGCAGCCGTTCATTTGTGGCTGCTTCAGGAATTATTATTAATTATTAAATATTTGAGACATTTCCAATGTCTCGGTTGTCTCTTCAACCTTACACAGATACATAAGAACATAAAGACCGTAATATCGGGCAACATTGTCTTGTCGATTTTAATCAATTCCAACACTTATATAAGCCGCACAGATGTACCATTGATGGCATATCAAACTCAACCATTAGCTATTTATATACTCCTCTCCTCTGATTTCCCTACCTATCTATTTACAAGCAGTTCTTGGGGTTGCACAATGCAATGATACACGCATGTAATATCTGATTGCCGATGCACATTAAGCACTTGTTAAAGCCATTTTCCCTCTTTTCTGTGAATGCTTTCCATAGAGCATGACCAAATTTGATTCAAAACACTCCATTCTTTAGGTAAGAAACCTATTATCTTACAGCAAGCAGTCATTCTCTCAGCCTATACAGATTAAATATCCTGCACAGTACAGTACAGAATAACATGACGGTAAACTACCATTTAGTATATTCTGTAGTATAAAAAAAGTTTCGTTTTATAGTTCTTTGCGATAGTCAGAATCCAAAGTCTTATTTCCGGACTATTTCATCATAGCTATAACCCCTGCCCCTCCCTGATTAAAGTTCTTCTTAATAGTCTATACACAGCAGTCACAATGTTCTCATGCCTTTCCTATCTGCCACGCTCACTACAGCGGTTCCATTAGGATTAGTACTACTCCATGAGAGCTGTGCTGTGTACGAGCTGAGAGAATCCTGTCCAGAGCACCCCCAGACCAGTGTGTGTAGTCTGTGTGAAAAGAGGAGGGAAAATGGCTCCACAACGTAGTCTGCAGCAGCAGAACAGACATGCATGCTCAGCTGCCTGCCTGCGAGCTGCTGGCCCAGCCTGCATTACCCCGGTACTGAGCGGTCCACTCAGAGCTGACCAGCACCGGGATAGCTTAAGTTTAGGGGGGTGGATCATCATAGCTGTGTGGGGTGATGTATCCTGATGAAGTCTGTTGTTTCTATTTTTTTTATTTTGGGGGTTGATTGTTGATGTATTGGGATTAGTGTAATCATTTATTTATCGGTGAGAGGTGCTGGGCAAATGGACACTGCATACTGCTATGGCTATACTTAAACAAACAACAGTTAAACAAGGCTCTTTAAATCTGTTACTGTAAATATAGTGTGTGTGTGTGCGTGTGTGTGTGTGTGTGTGTGTGAGTATGTCAAAAAGAGTGTGAAAGACCGAGAAAGAGAGTCCATGTATGTGCATGCGTACATACATAACGCTTTAAAACCCTGGCTCCTCCGCATACCCTGTGTGCGTGTGTCTGCGTGTGCGCGTGTGTGTGTGTGTGTACGTGAGCATGCATGCTAATGCGTGAGTATTCCCGAAGCCCATCCAGCCACATGCTTAATCAGATCAAAGAGCGTCTTAGAGTCACATCAGTGCTGCTCTAATTAGAATGGGACTGATGAAGATCTCCTCTCTTCTCAGCCTCCACGCTCGGCTGTGTACACAGCACACTGGTACGGAGCAGAGTCTACCAGCTCAATACGGCCTCACGGAGTCAAAATCGACTTATGAAGTGTCACTTCACCTGTGAAATAGACCAGGAACTAACACAGCAGTGCTCAGTGGGATACCCTAGCAGTATGCAGTGGTGCTTTTGTTTAGAGTAGGGGTGCTGGGTTGGTGCTGTCCTGTTGGGTCTTCTTGCTCTCATACGGTGTCTGTCTCGTTCTCCCCCCTGGTCCGGTCTAGGTGGTAGTCAACGCGCTGGTGGGAGCCATCCCCTCCATTATGAATGTGTTGCTGGTGTGCCTCATCTTTTGGCTGATTTTCAGTATCATGGGGGTCAACCTCTTCGCCGGAAAGTATTACTACTGTTTCAACCAGACGTCCGAGGAGGTGTTCTCGGACAAAGTGGTCAACAACAAGACCGAGTGCTTTGCCCTCATCAATGACAACTTCACAGAGGTCAGGTGGAAGAATGTCAAGATCAACTTTGACAATGTGGGGGCAGGCTACCTGGCCCTGCTGCAAGTGGTGAGAATCCTCTCTCTCTCTCTCTCTCTCTCTCTTCTGTTTTATGCTTCTTTTCATTTTCTCTTTCTTCTCTGTCTTGTTCCGATTCTTCCTACATCCCATTTTTCAGGCCAGTGTTGTTTCATTTTGTCGTTTTGCTTGTTTTTGTTTTCTGTGCTTCACTAATGTTGAACTTTTCCCATTGGTTGGATTTAGAAGATTGTATTGCTGTGTTTTGATGTGTATGTGATACATATTTCTGTTTTTTTCTGCACTATTTGTCTACATCTCCTTCTATCCATTCACAAGCTTCAATACAGGATGCATACCGGTATTTTTTGGTTTGAGTTTAATTATTTTCTTTTAAACCATTTGGGTTTTCTGTTTTTCATGAATTGTGATATTGTTTGGTATTTTTGGGCTTGGGTGCATACATCTACTTAAACATATTTCTGTTTTTTAAGGCCACATTCAAAGGATGGATGGACATTATGTATGCAGCGGTGGATTCAAGACAGGTACCGCCTTTTTGTCGTTGAGTCGTGAAACCGTGTTGATTGATTAAGTTTGAAGTATTGTTATTCTATTCAAGTCTTCAGATGAATAGTATCCATCGCGACACTTGGCTTCTCTTTCAGGTGGAAGACCAGCCCATCTATGAAGACAACATCTACATGTACATCTACTTTGTCATCTTCATCATCTTTGGCTCCTTCTTCACCCTCAATCTCTTCATTGGTGTGATCATTGACAACTTCAATCAACAGAAGAAAAAGATAAGCTACTTTCTGACCGATTCTCAGTTTAGTTATAGCTATTTATCAGATTGTAACCAAGTTTGTTTGTGTGACCCTTTACTTTGGAGGTCAGGATATCTTCATGACAGAGGAACAGAAGAAGTACTATAACGCTATGAAAAAGCTGGGATCGAAAAAGCCACAAAAACCTATTCCTCGACCGCAGGTACATTATGCCTTGACTCAGTTATTGATTTAGCCACTCCTTGCTTTTAGCGGTAGCAATGCTTTACAACAAGGCACTAATGGACCATTAAAAAGGCTTATTGGTCACATTTGTCCAACTGACCATCGAAAGCCCTTGGTCGGTTGATCGTAACATGCAAACTTGTGTCTTGTGTTGCCCCCCTCTCAGAACAAGATCCAGGGCATGGTGTTTGACTTTGTGACACAGCAGGTGTTCGACATTTCCATCATGATTCTCATCTGCCTCAACATGGTCACCATGATGGTGGAGACGGACGACCAATCGGACGAAACAGAGTTAGTCCTCTACTGGGTCAACTTTATCTTCATCGTGGTCTTCACCACAGAGTTTGTGCTGAAGCTCTTTGCCCTGCGCCATTACTACTTCACCAATGGATGGAACATCTTCGACGTAGTGGTGGTCATACTGTCTATTGTGGGTAAGTATTGACAGGGAAGGAGGAAGTGCTAGAAAGGCTCTTAGCCTTCTGAAACGTGGACATCTGGCAATTAGAATGATGGGAATCTTCCATTACACTTTTAGGTATAAAACGTGAATGTTTAACTGTGTAAAATTGCTTTTTACCCCTCTCTCATCCATCCCTCTCTGCTTCCCTCAGGTATGTTCCTGGCGGAGATCATTGAGAAGTACTTTGTATCACCGACTCTGTTCAGGGTCATCAGGTTGGCTCGAATCGGCCGCATTCTCCGTCTAATCAAAGGAGCCAAGGGAATTCGAACTTTACTTTTCGCCCTGATGATGTCATTGCCCGCCCTGTTCAACATCGGCCTCCTACTCTTCCTGGTCATGTTTATCTTCTCCATCTTTGGCATGTCTAACTTTGGCTACGTGAAACACGGGGCCGGCATAGACGACTTGTACAACTTTGAGACGTTTGGCAACAGCATGATCTGCCTGTTCATGATCACCACGTCAGCTGGCTGGGACGGCCTGCTGCTGCCCATCCTCAACTACCCCCCGGACTGTGACCCCAACCTCGAGAACCCCGGCACCTCGGTGAAGGGCGACTGTGGCAACCCCTCGGTGGGCATCTTCTTCTTCGTCATGTACATCATCATCTCCTTCCTCATCGTGGTCAACATGTACATCGCCATCATCCTGGAGAACTTCAGCGTGGCCACGGAGGAGAGCGCCGACCCGCTCAGCGAGGACGACTTTGAGACCTTCTACGAGATCTGGGAGAAGTTCGACCCCACCGCCTCGCAGTTCATCACCTTCGCCAAGCTGTCCGACTTTGCGGACGCCCTGGAGCACCCGCTGCGCGTGCCCAAGCCCAACACCATCGAGCTGATCGCCATGGACCTGCCCATGGTGAGCGGCGACCGCATCCACTGCCTGGACATCCTGTTTGCCTTTACCAAGCGTGTACTCGGGGACAGCGGAGAGCTGGACATGTTGAGGCAGCAGATGGAGGAGCGCTTCGTGGCGGCGAACCCGTCCAAGGTGTCCTACGAGCCCATCACCACCACCATGCGGCGAAGGCAGGAGGACGTCTCGGCGAGGATCATCCAGAACGCCTTCCGCGTGCACCTCATCCGGCGAGGCATCATCTTCAAGAGGTTCCCCTTTGCTATCAACAAGCTGGAGAACGGCGGGACCAACCAGGAGAAGAAAGAAAGCACCCCCTCCACGGCCTCTCTGCCTTCCTATGACAGCGTGACCAAACCCGACAAGGAGAAGCAGGAGGAGAACGAGGACATGGGGGGGCGGAAAGAGAAGAACAAAAACCAAAAAGATGAGCGGGAATCCAAGTGTTAGGGTTCACTGACTGCCCTGAATCTTAAAAACACACAGAGGAGATGAAACTCTGAGCCCAAACCCCATGAAGATTAAAAAAAGTTATAATTTGCAATTAAAGATCAATAAAAAAAAAAACACACAAAAAATGTTTACAGACTTGCAGACACTGACGCAGATTCCTATGTCAGCGGCAAACGAACCAAACCCAATCCGTTAACCATGGAACTCTGCAGCATAGGGACCATGAAATGAGGAACAAACGCAACAGATAAGGACTTTAAAGTGTGCCGGCCAATGGCACACTCTCAAACACTCAAACACACACACACACACACACACACACACAAACACACACATTTCTTTGGGGACCAATTACCAAGGGACAGAAATCTCTGCTACATCCCTGCCACCACCACGTGTGGAATCCCCCTCCCCCCTCCCCAGCAGCTAAGATCTGCCATTATGGAATCTGTTCTGGAAGATTCCACAAGAACTGTGTTAACAGTCTGCGTTCCTTTCACTAAGTTTACGTCCTTGTCAATGAAGAATGAAAAAGAAAATTGTCGAAGAAAGTGATAATGAAAGAGGAACCACAGGGGAAAGTAGTGGGAGAGCCAGAGCAGTTAACCGACGATCACCTTTTTGGTTTGTTTGTGCTGAGGCTCCTGGCATCTTTACATTATTTGAGCAGCAAAAAAAAAAAGGTTACATTCAGCCCATGTCACAAGTCTTTCCATCCCCTCTTTGTTATACTGACATCGAAAAAGACATTTTCTACATGGGCTTTCACACTGACTGGGTAGGGGGGTCATTCGTCACTTTTTGACTTGGGTTGAAGAGGATTCGTCTGAACCGAGTTGCAGATAAAAACTAGTTATTGTGCTCGTTCAACGCCTCGAAATGACTTGCATGAAGGCATGTTTTGATCAGGAATCATGCATGAGTAATCATAGTCCGCAACACACTTCAAATTCTCAGACCGCTGCCGTGGCTTTGACAATACGTTTGAGACGGACACTGACTGGTGAAGTTTAAATGGGCGATAGTGATAATGGATTATATGAGGTTTATATAAGAACATTAATATATAGAGATAGAATATTGGGAGGTGAGAGAGAAAGAGGTTTGAGGTGTGATCTGAACTTCGGTAGCTTAGCTCTTGGAGGCTGTTTCTGGGCCCCATAGTCAGGATGGATATATCTGAGGGATGTAAGGAAGCACATATACAGAGTTGTTTGGTTTTATTTTTTGCTGCTCTTTATTTCTGACATAAAATGCATTTAGAAAGCATTAGGGGCTGAATATCTTCACTTTGAGGATGTACAGAGTTTTGGGTGGCCATCTAAGCTGATCCATACCCAATCCAGGTTTTACTTACTTTACTTCTCCGCGTTCAACAGTCATTTGCTTGACTTGTTACTATGGCAATAAGCTGGTGATGTCAAAAGCAATGCCTCATGCCAACCCATGTTTGGCATTAGTGAGGGTATGCTGTGTCTGTGCTGATTAGTGTGGTAACCTTCTGATGGTTTCTACACAGGAAAAGGATTATGTTAAGAGAAGGGAGGGCTGTGTGTGTGCGTGTGTGTGTGTGTGTGTGTGTGTGTGTGTGTGTGTGTGTGTGCAGACACACAGGAGTAGAAGGGGTAATTAAAAAAAAAAATCTCTAGGTAGATTCAGCAAGTATATGTTACTAAACTCTTTATTGAAACTTCCTGTTTTTGGTGTCAGTTCGCTGTTTGGATTTGGCTTTGAGTCACATGTTAACAAGACACTTTGAGTAAGCAGATTCAGGAAGAAATACAAAGGTTTGTGGTGTCCCTTCTCTCGCATGTTGACGTTTGGCTAAATTAGCAGAGAGATCACAAGGAAACACCTTGTTACGATTGGATGGTTTGGTAGACAGATGAATGAAGGGAGGGCGTGTTTCGTCACTGTTAGAGCAAAGGAAGACCTGATTGATATGTGCGATATCACATCGTGGTAAACAGATGATCAATATTTCAGCACGCACGGGTCGATAAGAAAGATAGAGAGCCCCGCGCCCCAGCGTTTCAGACTGCCCTGCGAACAGAGAGCAACAGAGGACAGGCTCAGGGGCCCCGAGTCAGGAAGCGGCTTGGTCTGAGTAAGTGCTGAAAGTCCCATGTGTGTCAGTGTATCATTGTGCTATTGTGGGACCTCTTTAACACTGTGTGTGGTGTTGGACCCAGGCCCGCACCATTTTCTTTTCTTCTCCTTTTCTTTTGTTTATTTTTTACTCCATGCACTCGCTGACTTTCTCAACTGTCATCGCTCACTTTTGTTCCGAATCTGCACTCAGCGTCAGAGGAGGAAAACTCCAGGGGTCAACAGCAGCAGTGCTCACGTTGACGCAGCTACCGTCAAAAGTATCACTCGCGACGCTTTTTCATATAAAGGAAAAAACACAGAAAAACACAAAGCCGAGGCACCGTCCAGTCATAGGTGACACTCAACTGCCTCCTTATAAGGTGTATACCTAGCCAACGTTTTGTCTTTTTTTGACTTGTTTTGGGTTGGGTTGTTTTTTTCTACACAGGAGTGATGGTCCTATTACAAACGGCTGAGCTGGACATAAAAATCCAAGACAGCCAAAGTCGCACCACTGACTGCCATTTGGTGTGTTAAACACTGCCTGTACCAGAACCCCCTGTCTGTGAGAATAATAATGATTATATTATACTGTCTAAGGTTCGTTTACAATAGGAGCTCTCCGAATCAGTTTGGCTGATGCACACTGAAACCAAATACATTCCCGATGAAAGAAACAGGAGGAGTGAAATATCTCCACTATCTTACTTCTAACTCACGTTCATCTTGGATGTATTGTTTTAGAGTGATACATTCATACATACACACAGAAAAATAAATTTTAAAAAACATACAAAAAAAACAAATATATGTACAGTGCAGGCTATGATGTAAATGGCACAATCGCTGAAAAGAATGAACTTTTTGAGAGAAAACTATAAATACTGTACTATATTCTTTTATTTTATCGGCATGCTTTGTTGTGTTTTTTTGTAAATATGGAATTTTAAAAAGCTACTACTAATAATCAAAAAAATGAATAACAACAATAATATAGAATGGCTTCCGACTATGCCCTTTGTCACATTTGTTACCTTTTGGATTTTTTGAGACACTTTTCACTTTGTTGACGGAAATTGAATGAAATATAGATATTATATAAAACAAAAAGATATATACATGTATACATATATGTCTATATGTATATACTCTCAACAGAAGAACACTGTCACATTTTAATTTATGTGCAACACATTCAGTGGCTGTCTAACACTGGTTGGTTCGGCAACCCTTCAATGTTGGAGGATTGCTCATCATGTGCGATGTTCCTGGAGCTGCCTGCTATGGATTGTAGCCCGATCGTGACTGAAAAAGGATATTGTTACCAGCACATTTCTCACTTACTGTCATATCTCTCTCTCTCTCTCTCTCTCACCTGCACCGAATATATACACACACACACACACACACACACAGCACCAGTCTAGGACACGAGACTATACCCTTCTCTTTTCCTTCCCTTACAACCTTTCCTAAGCTTATCACTACCAAGAGGAAGTCAGTTGGTGTTGCTGACGCATCGGAATTAAACGGCCCCTAGCCCGGGGGCCAATCATGTACACTGCCATACAGAAACACACACACACACACACACACACACACACACACACACACACACACACACACACAAAGAAACAGACCCAGTTATTGTTGTACCAATTTATAATAATTATATAATTGTTATTTGTTGTTGTACCATTGTATTATTAATGATTGTAATAACATAATAACAAAGTTGTACCATTTTGTTATTAATATTATTGTTGTAGTTATGAGTATTCATATAATTTCATTATAACTTTTAATATTGTTGTTGTTGTTGTAAATATTGGATTACATAGAACCAGCCAAAGGTCTGAAGAAATG
>OOFG01099809.1:0-12808 GCA_900323295.1 Molva molva | reverse complement strand
TGGATGCCATCGTCCAGCAGCAGCGTCTCGCCGCCCTCCAGGCCAACCACCATCTCCTCCTCCTCCTCCTCCATCTCCTCCTCCTCCTCCTCTTCCTCCTCTGTTGTTGCCGTGACCACGGGGGAGGCGACCACCTGGCCATCCAGTGCGTCGTGCACCTCCCTGAGGTGGGCCGTGAGCTCCTTGGGGTGGGTGAACCACTGGTCACACAGGGTGCAGTGGTTGGGTTTGTCCCCGGTGTGGCTCACCAGGTGGTCCTTGAACTGGTCCCAGCTGTTGAACACGCTGCTGCACACCTGGATGGAGGGGTTGAGTGAGGTACAGGGGGAGGGGGGAGTTGAAGCAGATGTCACAAAGAATTGTTACTGTCTTGAAAACCATATTGATCAGGGGCCACTTACATTTTGATCTTTGTTGAGATCTAAATTGTCTGAAATTAGCATGCACTTTGTTGAAATGTACCATCTCTGTTGTAGCCATCGGGACTAAAAATGGTATACAGAAATTCCACAAATCTTGCTCACCATGTGATCTGCTTCCTATAGCTACTCTTTATACCTACTTTTTTGTAGCTACTCCTTCTAGCTACTTTTTGATTGTATGCTTTCATTGTTCTCAGTCTCAACTGTAAGACACTTTGGATGAACACGTCTGCTGTGTAACTACATTTAGCATATTAAAATATAATAAACAAACAAACAGGTTGTGAATCATGGGTGTAATGTAACACAATATGTCAAATCAAGAGTTAATAACCAAGTAATTTCTTCTGGAAATTACTCTGTAATTGAAATGACTAAATGTTTGAAACGAGCGAGATGTCACGTCTGTCTGCAAATGTTACTATGCAATTAGGAAATCGGCTCAAGTTACAAAACGGCGCACATAAAACATGCTAGAGTTGTGGTCCTGTCTAGGTCAACTGGTATAGCATGACATTAGCGCTGCTGGTGTTCGATTCCCAGCAGCAGGCACCCAATGGTAAGAATAAGTGCTTTCACGGTATTGTCCACCAAATGGCCTTATACAAAAGTTACATACAGTAGATACCGTAATCTCAGCCCTAACAATACCGTGAGACACTTTTATCCAAAATGCCAATAGTGAAAATGTAAATCAAATCAAAAAGGTAATCCATGAATGCATGGATCTTGATGAATCTTAGCATGGGTGGCTATGTTTTAAACATAGTAAGCTAGTTATTATACAATAGCGAGCCAACCAGTTTTATAAATATACAGCCTTACACCCATAGCCAACTGTATTTATGAATACGGCTTCTCACCTGGCATTCATACAGCTTCTTGCGTCCCTTCTTGGCGCCCGCTCCATTCTGACACGCGGACATGTGGCACTTGAGCGTGCTGTTTCTGGCGAAGCGCTCGTGGCAATCGGGACACTCGTAGGGCTTCTCGCCTGCACAGGGACGCACGAGATGAACACGTCAATAACCATTTGAAAAGAAACAAGAGCAACAACCCTACAGGGTCACTTCTAGAAACAGGTTTATGCCAAGTTGGTTCAAATACGTGTTTCTGTTGTGTGGAGGAGAGTTGTCAAACGCAATTCAGATAAAAAAAAAAATTAAACTCTCTAACTTTTACATTTTATATAAAAATTGTAAGTCAACGTTTACGTCAAATACTTTGGCATTCATAGTTTTGTATGTCTAATCGTGACGCATTCAGTTGAAATGCAAACAAAACGATTGAATTTGAAATCCCGTCCTTAAAAAAAAACAGCAGACACAAGACAAACGTTCAAATGTCACCCTTTCACAGATGACCCATTCTCATCAATACAGCCCACGTGAGCAGGCGGGTTTTGCTGACCCGTGTGCTTGCGCAGGTGCTCCTTGAAGTGGCCAAAGTGGTCAAAGTTCTTGTCGCAGTACTCGCACACGTGCACCCGCTTCTGCGGCCGCTGGCTGCGCGACAGCTCCTCCGCCTCGAAGTGGAAGGTGGTGACGTGCAGCTTGAGCGCGCCCTCCCGCGTGTACGCCTTGCCGCAGTACGCGCACACGTGCGGCTTGTCCAGGGGGCCGGCGTGCGTCTTCATGTGCTGCTTGAGGTGGTAGTAGAGCTTGAAGCTGCGCTCGCACTTGTGGCAGCGGAACATGTTGTCCACCTGGGAGATCTGCACCTCCACCATCTCCACGTTCTCCAGCACCTTGGAGGCCGTCACCGTCTCCTCCTGGTACGACACCTCCTGGGCTCACACAGAGGGATGGAGAACGCGACTCGGAAACTCAGACTGCGACTCGGAAACTCTTTGTTTTCCCCGTACGATTGAGCCGTACGGGAACGGACGTTGTGTTCAGAGTTGCAATGCGTACATTACACATTTCAAGCACGTATAATAGCTATTATTGTATGGGCAAGCACACAAAAAATAAACAAATACGTTGACATGTTTCGGTTTCCTTAAGAGCCTTTTTTGTGCCATATTAGATGGATAAAGATATGAAACTGCTTTTTTATAGTTTAGCTAGTTATAATTTAGAAGCAGGAGATGCAGCACTTTTTGGAGTTTTTTCTTTGCAACTAAACAGATCACCACATGTCCCAAGCCAGTCAAAACCAACCTAACATCAGCCACGACTACATTTATATGCCATTGTGCAAATATTAACAATAGAATGGATGCTCCTGCATTGAGAGGCATCAGGTCAATCAAGTGCCACACTTACATGGTCCTTCTTGATCACGTGCATCGCTTGCGTCCCCTGCTGGTACTTGCTGGTGATGTCGGCGAGCAGAACCAAGGCCGAGTCATCTGAGGTGGGCTGGGCGGCACTCTTGGCCGCGTCCACCACCTCCTCCAGTCCCGACTCCTCCAGCTCGATGCCTCCCTCGATCACCTCGATCTCCACCTGCACCACACAAGGAAGATGGAATTTGGCACTTAGTATTACAATTATGTTTTAAAGTTTATTTAAAAAGATCATATAAAATGTAATTTGAATGTTTGTTGATTCAAAAAAAGTTGAATCTCAAAAAGGAAAATAAACATTTCACATACAAACTTATTTTTTACTTTTTTATGCGTTTTTCTTTTTAATCATTAGCAATTCTGCCCCCAGCCGCTTTTATCTGAACTGATTTAATAGGACACATACTGCCATCTTAACACCCATCTCTCACCTGTTCCCCTTCTACCGAGGGCAGCGTCTCCGTGATTACGTTGGACGTCTCGCTGATTTTCCTCTTGACGCCCCTCTTCTCTGTATCACCTTGCGAGGGACTCTCTGTCCCCCTGAGAATTAAATTGGAGATATCAGACATCCATGTTCTGTTGAACGACAGTACACCAGTTATACTCAAATTATGAACCGGCCATGAGACTGCAGCTTTGTTAATTCAAGTAGGACAAAGCTGTAGGTCAAGTGGTGTCCTTGAAGCTGAGCAACAATAGTAATGGTACATGTTTTCCTATCACATTTGACATCAGTGCAAGAGCTCCATTCCTCTGATATATATTACACACAACAGCTACCACAACCCTGACATTGCATCCATATAAAATGCATGCAAATACATTTCAGGAGATACAACAGTGTCCTCTCGTGGCCAAACACAAAATCGCAGTGGACTCCAGGCTTGAGTGAAATAATGATGAACTACTATTCTGCTGTGGCAAAAAACACAGCTCGGACCAGCAGCCATTACAGACTCTTGCTTAATTTCCCACTGGCTTTATTTTTCAATCATTGTTTTTGTCTGTGAATGCCATGGCAGCTAGTCGGTTAGGCTGTGTTTTATGAGACTCTGATCTGACATTTTCAGATCAACAGGTTGGAGATTGGGGTGGGTGGGTGTCTATGCAGCCTCACTTGTTGTTGAGCGCCTTGAGAGCCTCTTGCATCTGCAGGTACTCTGCTGCCTTCCACACGTCACTGGCCTCCTCCTCATCACTGATGGCCAGCGTGGCCGTGTAGGTGAACTCCATCAGCTGGCGGAAGGCGGAGTTACTCACGCCTGTCCAAACGGAAGCCACCAGGACCAGTTAAGAGGACACGTGCTTTTGCGGACTCAGCCAGTCAAAGGCATCTAAGACACCAGATTCCACCTAGGCTTAAGGCCATTATTGAATTATACAAATTCACAAGACTCACAAGCCCCAATTACAAGTGTAAATACTAGCATTATCCCAAGAAAAAGTAACAAGTTAAAGTTTTAGTATTGTTGAAGGCAATAATAAAGTTCAGTAGTAAATACCTAGACAAATGCTCAAACTATAACTCTGTCCCACAGCAGTGTTCATAGTGAAACAGAACCACGTACCCTCTATCTCCACAAGAGGTTCCTGGGTGAAATCCTGGAAGAATTTGTGAAAAAACTGACTACAAGCAGCAAGGACTGCTTTATGTGCTCGGAATTGGTGCCCTGTATATCCACAAAACACAGAGACAAAAGAAAGCATTATTTGAGATATTATAATCGAACAGATGACTCCACACTTGTTTGAAGGATGGCATGGGGTTTTGTGTGTATTGTCTAAAGAACAAAGAAATAAGAATGATTGCCTTGTGGCATACATCTTAAAGGACTGCTGTAACCATTTCCATATTAGTCCATCCATGTGTACATTATATGTTATAAACATCGGACTATTAATTTACATTTGTAAGAATCATTTTTCTGTACACTGGCAAGTAAACATGGATTGTTTAAATCTAAGTTCCGTTTATATTCACCACGAGTTGACTTGTCACTACTGAATAATGGACATATTGCATACCATCCACAATCAGGGTGATGTCTGTGAACTGGTCAAGTTGTCTCTGTTCGTTCAGTTTGTCCAGCATGACTTTGTAGTGCGACGGGAACATGCTTCCACACTCCATCTCCCCCTCCCCCTCAGCCGCCATGATCCACGCCTTCCCTCCCTAAGAGAGCCAAGGAAGATGATCAAACTTAACAATGATCTCACACAATGAATAATGATCTCACATAATTTCAGCATGATACTCAAGGCAAGCATGTAACTAAATAATATAGAAAGCCTATTTATGGTTAAAACCATCTTGAATCAGGTAAGAATTGAATGTTAATTTGTGGGTTACAGCATTATAGTGTTGATTAATTTACTATGAATAAAAGGAAATATATATATTTTAAAAGGGAAAAGGACAAACGACAGGTCGTTTGAAGGGTGTGGTCTACACGGATATGAAGTGAACTTTGTAACTGTTTACATGCATGCACACATACACTACACAAAAACCAATTCTTAAAAAATGTAAATGTTTATGTATATATCATTAAGTTGTTCCCACTTCAAGATTCTCTAGATCATTCGCATCGGACACACAGTCCATCATGCGACGTACAAAATAAACACATATGTGTCCTGCTATGACACTGCAGACTGACATGTGATTGGGCCAATCATGCATACGAGTGCATTGCGATTCTCCCCAACGCTGTTAACGTCATGAGAGTAGCCAAATTAGCTCACTTTGGGCTACCAGCTATACTGTTAGCCTAACTAGCAAAACGTACAATTGTGGCCTGAAACAGTTGGTGTCGACGTAGATTAGAGAATTTTCTGACTGAGCCACAGTGCACAAGATTATTTCTCGGTTTTGGTCCCTTACTAAAGATGCTGTTAACATTAAGGAATCCAAAGCTTTTGCAGCCCACAGGCCTGCTAGCATGCTCGCCATCTCGTTTGACAATCAACATTACGTCATCAAAACGCGCATTAAAACACACTTTTCCTGACAGATTTCTATATTATGAGACCCATGGGTCAAAATGTGAGTTTTAAACCATCAGTAGAGGTACCTCTTGTCCAGCCACGTTGCTTTAGAAAGTAGTTTTATGGTATTATGTGTCCCGACGCACGTAGAGCTCCTCTACTCTCGTTGCTCCAAAAAGGGCGGTCGTTCTCCAGTAGGGCCTCCGATTCCCAGAAGCCCTTGCAACAATAGGGGACGCTGGTGAGCGTTGCTTGGTGACCAGATATGCCTAAAGACAGGCATATCTAGCATCGTTTTCTTTCATTCTATTCATTTAATTGAATTAAGTACATTCATGTAATAAGTGAATCAATTCATGTCACGTGTTTTAATAAATTGTCCCTGTAAGCTTTAGTTGTAGCACTGCAAACAAGGTAATCTAGTAATATATAGCCTACACACTACACACTCATAGCCCCACTAGCCTATATTCACCAACGATAGAGGAATACAACTCAAGCAAGCAAGGAGGAAAGGAAAGAGAATGAATTAACAATTCAATTTCCTTAGTATCATGCAGGGGTGTTGCAAGAGATAAAGCTCTACTAGGGCACAGGCCCCCCATTATTCATATCACACAATTTGTGTTGCTGCGTGTATGAAATCGATACATACATATATGCTATGCTACTCTATACAATAAGCTATATAAACCTCCCTTTTTTAGCCCACTAACATGGTCACTGCTCTACTGCTGCTGCTGAAACCGTGAAAAACAAGATGTTAATCTTTGTGAAAATAATGATTTCATCATTTCATCATTATGAACATTCGCAACATGGTTTTAAGTAAAGTCGTACCCTGCATATGCAAATGAGAACAAAACTCGACTCAAGACAGTAAACTGTTCTACATGTGCATTCTTCTGCATTCCACAAGAAGAGTAATGAATTAAAAAAACGTTAGAACAAAGAACATTTCAAATAAACAATCATTTAATGACTTGAGTCAACCATTTACAATAAAACAACATATCTAATCCAAAGTCTTGCCCAACAGTTTGAGAAGACCTCTCATGTCCAACACCAAGTCCAAACTGAGTTTGGTTTCATTTGTTAAGCATCAAACCGTACCGTCGTTCTTCTTTTTGGCAAAGTGGTCACTCCAGCAATAACATTTATAAATGCTTAGTGAGGAATAGATCATCCTCACTTTAGATAAGCTCACACAAAGACTTTCCTAATGCTTTCTTACTAACAAATCATGAATTGCAGCATTATTAAGTGTTTATAAAGCATTATTAATTGTAAATAGTGTGTAAATTGTCAAACCATTGTCTCATTAACTTATTCATCATTTATAACTGATTATGAACCGCTTACCAATGAGTATTCATGTTGGAAAAATGCTTTATAAATGAGGAATTCACTATTTACTACATTAGTAATGCTTCAAAGCAGTTATACAAAGCAGTTATTCTAAAGACTTATCAAATTGTATCACAGATTAATATAGACGTATGGACCTGTCTTTTTCCCTTTTCATAGGAATCAACACAGCTACATTAAGAATAAAAAACGAATGTACGGTTACAATGACCCATGTGTTGAATGCAATGTATCTCTTTTTATTGAGCATTTGTTGAAGCTACAATCTGCTTATGCGCTGTGGCCCCTCTGTATTATACAGGGGCCACAGCGCATAAGCAGATTGTAGCTTCAAAGGTTTTATGTGTCTCAAGAGTGTTTTATACAGGCTGTATAAACACTCTTGAGACACATAAAACCTTTCACAAAGATCACTGTGTCCTGCTGAAATATACCTGTTAGCATGCCAGGTACTGTAAATGAGTAACATTATTTAATCTGCTGTATGCTGATCAGAAAACCTTGACTATAAGCCCGGTCCACTGGAGTTTTGATTTGATTGGCTGATATAGTTATCAGCCTATCAGATGATCAGCGTACGCTATAGCAGGCCAGCGTTCGTGAGAGTTCATGATAAACTTATAGTATGATACAGTTATAACCAAAATGCGGAATGACAGTTTTAACCATCCTGCCCTAAATTTTTTAAAACCACTTCAAAAGCATCTAGAGTGTTAATAATGTAATAATGTAATTTAAGTTACTCTGTTAGACTTCCTACCAAAGTTGGGATTTATATGAACCGTCTTCAACCAAATAACATAAAACTAATTAAATATTTTGCGAAATATTTTCACCATGTGATATATTTCACAATAGATACAACAGAAAGTAACTTCCCTTTTTTCTAAATATTTAAACATTTTAGCCTAGGTAAAAATTGCTCTGCAATTTAAAGCTCTGTATAGCATTTGTGTCTGTTTCACAGGCTAGTTGTTACATTTGTTACAATCTGTAGATTGTAACAATGTAATTAACATAATTTTTCCAGCAGTCTGATTCATTTCTTGCTTACAACAAAATAACAGGACGTCAGAACAGAAGCTCTTGAAAAATGTGACGTTTTTCATCAAATAAATGATGCTTTAAGGTTTGCATAGTTCTGAAAGAGCAACATATAGCAAATCAACCATGGTGTTCCATAAAACATATGAATTCAACATTCTACACAAGAGTCTATTGCTCCTTAGTTAAAGATAAATGTGGCCCTCACATGTTTTTCCCCGAGCCAGAAAAAAAGGATCACTGATTTAACTTGAAGATAGCGCACGAGTCAGCAAAATGGGCAGAGGAGCACGGAGGACTGAACTTTGTCCTCCTTATGGACAGGAAAACAACAGGCTGAGTATAAAAAGGGTGCGGTGGAGGGAGGGAAACTTGTTTTTCATCGAGCAGCCTACTGCAAGAAAGAACTCTGCTGAAGGAGAAACAAAAACACACACGGTAAGTCAAACAACTAACGGCAATATTCACATTCGTGCAGTTATATTATGTTATTGGAATTTAATTCATTTCTGTATATACATGGATTGTTGTTATTGTTGTTTTTTAAATAAGGTCACACTACTCTTTTGTGTAGAAAATACGAAAATGTATATAGCAAGTATTCTATTGATTAAGATTGTAAACATTAAATGGTTTAATATATTCACTGTGAAATGTTTGCTATCTGTCCATAGTTTTGGCACTTGTCCAACAATGTGCAGCGCAAAGTGTGCACGTATATGCGCAAAAAAGTTTATGTCGAAGATAAATTATGTGCATAATATAATAGGGCCTTCAGTTTACTTAATCTAAACACACCCAGAGGGATCCATGCATGCACACACAAGCATGAACACATTCACACACACACACACACACACACACACACACACACACACACACACGTTTTCTGAAACTACGCATGCAAATAAAGCATGAGCCATACCACATTTTATTTAAGACTACTAAATAAATAGTAAATTGCACCAAGGGGTATATTCCTCATCATATTCTCCATTTGTACATAACACATTCTTTTGTAAACATTAACACAAATGTTGCTCAATTTTGCAGATGGTATGCTGCAAATGTTTAGCCAAATCTTGACACTACACTGCCCTTTTGTACTTCTCATTCCTCTCGGCTGATATTGACAAAACTTTTCTGTGTTCTCCTCCCACTTTCTCCTCCCCTTTCCACTCCTCCTCCAAAATCTTCCAAACTGCCATTCCCTCCATTCCCTGCTTCTCTCCTCCCCCTCATACCTCAGATCAGGGCAGTGAGGACTCACAACAGCAATGTGGGTGTGCCTCAGCCTGCTCTCGGCTCTCTGCCTGCTCCCTGGGGGCGGGGCAGAGAGTGAGGGAGGCGGGCCTCGGTGTCAGCAGCCACCCGATTGGAAGATCGGGGAGGCGCTGCCCATGAAGGAGGCGGAGGGCCGGGTGACTGTTGTGGCACTGCTGCAGGCTAGCTGACTTTTCTGCCTGGTGCAGGCATCCAAGTACGTGCGCAGTTTACTTTGTCTGGCAAAATGACAACTTCATATTTACGTAACAGTCCCCAAACCTCCCAGGCCCAAAGTCAGTCCCAAAAAGCATTCTCACACTATGCTCTTTATAAAATAAGTAATGTGTGCTACGTATATAATTAATTTCCATTTCATTTTGATGCTAAACCATGCCATCCCTTCCATGTAGACTGTGGCTCATACAATAGCATTCAAAACATACAAAAGCTTTTCCCTTTTAAACGTCTCTTTATGAGTGACCTTGACTCAATTATTCAGTCCTCCCACATCTGCGAAAAAGATAACAATATAAAACCAGCTCCAACTTTAATAATGATGATGATGATGATGATGATGATGCTGATGATGATGAAGCCAAGGTTCACCGCCTCATGCTCTTGCTGCTCTGTCCGCTCTCTCTGTGAACAGTATGGACAGCCTACGCCAGAAACTGGAAAATCAGGGCCTGGTTAATGTCAACTACATGGTAGTCAACCACCAGGGGATGCAAGCCCAGCGCCTGCATTCCATGTTGACCACCAGACTGTCAAGCAGCATCAAGCTCTACAAGCAGGGGGACCAGGATGCCGATGTGTGGCAGGCCTTGAACGGAGAGAAGGATGACTTCCTTGTTTATGACAGGTCAGGTCGCCCACACTGGCAGATATGTTGACACGGCCATATTATAACATCTGGACATTTTCTATGAAATCCTCTGAACATTTTCTATGAAATCATTGAAAATCTCTTCATATAATTGGTCATTCTTGATGTTTAGGGAGATTTGAACATCTAAACCCTTTTTTCCTATCTATTTACACATCAGGTGTGGCCGTCTCACCTACCACATCTCACTGCCATATTCCATCATCGGGCAGGGTCATATAGAGAACGCCATCAAAGATACCTACTGCAAACGCATATGTGGGAACTGTTCACACGAGGTATGTGATGCACATATCCACTACAGCCATGCACATGCAGACAGGCGTCTTCATCATTCTCTTTTAGACTCACAGTGTTTGCTCCTTCTCTTCTCCGACAGAGCGTGGACGTTCCCGAGGAGTGCACCAGGCCAGTAGTGGCCAGGCCTGATGCGGCGGGGGTGGGTACCGCCGTCAGAGAGGAGGGGGCGGTACATGGGGATGGACATGGTCACGGTCATCAGGGTCACGGTCATCACCACGGCGATCAGCAGGGTGTTGCCCACGCCGGACACCACCACGGCCATGGACATCACCATGGCGATCAGCAGGTTGTGGGGCAGGGCCAACATCAGCAGGGCAACAGCAGGGAGTCTCAAGTTGTCAGACGGGTCGACGGGGGCCAGCAGGCTTCCGACCTGAGCGAGGTGCAGCAGCAGGCCCAGGCCATGCTCGTCATGCAGCGACCGTGAGAGGCCGGCCATGCCATGTGAAAGGCGAGGCGCAGCTGACAGTGGAGCGCTTCCTCCGGTAACGGAGGTGCGCGCCGCAGCAGCTGACGCTGACACTGACGCAGGCTGTCGGGCAACGCGGGGCATAGGCAGCTCCTGGGCTCCTGACACTGTGACGAGGCGCTCCCCGCCTCCTGACAGTGACAGGGGCCGACGGGCGACGCAACCAATCAGGTCACGGAGACCTGACAGTGACGCCTGCCCCACGCTGACTGACAGCAGCCTCAGCCAGCCCGGTGAGCCTGACCCCCGGGTGTTGAGAGTTGAGAATGAGCGTAGATGAATGAGCAGTGCTCTGACGATCATTCCTCAAAGGTACCACCTGCTTTCAACACTGGGGCAAAGCGCTCTGCTAATACCAGCAAGTATTGCCCTGAGAAAGAATGGGAATACCTCTTAGAGGATGGCAGGAGCGGGCACATACAGTCAGTCTTATTTATAAAAGAACAACAGTCTATTTTCAATTAGCTCATTGGTCACATTACAATTGCAACTAAACAACACAGTGTGATTTGGAAATGAATTAGAAACGTTAAAAATTTTGATAAATAACTACATAAGAAGATGACTTTCACCTGCCTTTGACGTTTTCTGTTAGTGGTTGATTCCTATTCTTTCTCGGGGGAGTTTGGAATGATCATGTTTCTGTTGCTCCTCTTCCATTTTGCTCTCTCCATCCTAAATGAAGGTACGTGCATAAACTATGGTCTAGTGGCACGTGTTTGATACCAGGCAGGAGAGAGGGGAGGCCGGAGTTCACTAACATGAACAAATTCCACAAATTTTGATTTGAGGTTAATACGAAATTATCTTGAAATTAAGGGTTAGGGGACATTTTATACTAATTAAAGCAATAATGCACAAGAATAAACTCAAATACTACTACTTATTCAGCACAAATCAAATAGCTTTTTTTCTCCATAAACCATATAATGATGAACAAATAATGAGTATTGAGAGTCTAAACTCTGAAATGACAGAAAGCACACTTAAAGCCAAAAGAGACAAATACGTTTGTAAAATTGATTGCTGTCTAATCCAACTTTTGAAATTGCCCAACAACATTCTATTATAAAATCCACTGTAACTCTTACACTGTAACTTAGCTTTATTTTTGCACTGGTTACTTAGTTAGACATAAATCAGGTAAACATTAATTCCACTTTAATATTTTTCTTATATATTTCTTTCCAGTTTCACCCATGTGTTTTTTTTTTAAACACACGTTACACATTTTATTATGCTTATTGTTTTGCTTTAAAGAAATTATAAGAAAAAAATATATAAATTGTTGGATTGTTCTCATTGGACAGAGGGTTGGAAGACAGCGCATGTGGTTTGCTAACACGTTCTGTACTAAATGAAAGTGTCTGGTGGAAGACAAGAGTCACCCAGATACCCGATGCTTGTACAGATTGATGTATCTCACCGTGTCGTTGATCTACACTGCACTCTGTTGAATAAAAAGACCCTTCAACGAAATGTGTGGATGTGTTGTTTGTTAGATGTGCTACATTCACCTTTAGCGGACGCTTTGTCCCAAGCCAATTAGGCTGAGGCTGCATAAAAATATGATCAAAGTTGCTTTGAGTAGCTATGAAAACAGGAAAAAGGTATAGGAATCAGAACACAGGCTAGTAGAATTTATATTTATTTTATTATATTAGAGATTTGTGTGTGTGTGTGTCTGTCTGTGTGTATGTGTGTGTGCGTTTGTGTGTGTGCGTGTATGTGTGTGTGTGCATGCGTGTGTGTGTGTGTGTGTGTGTGTG
>OOFG01099808.1:0-10644 GCA_900323295.1 Molva molva | reverse complement strand
CAGTAATGTGATTAAACACTCATCTACCATGGAATATGAACCATGGAGGCCCAGATTCAGGATCAGGAAGTGACCTAATGTTCCTCTACATGTCGTTATGGGAACCAGATAACATCCACACAATGTTTGTGTACGGTGTTCTTTAGGGGTGGATTTCAGTGGCTAATTTACATTAATCGAATCCCCAAAAACATGGATACCTAGCTAATGTTGAACCCTGAGCGGCAACTAAGGGCTCCTAGGGACTGAGAGGACAGGGACAGGTGTTCTCGTCGACTGGTCTGAAGCCCAGGCTTCTGTGGGGGTGGAGGAGGAAGATATTAAATTCAGGACGGTTTGCTGCTTACTGTCCCCAGGGGTAAAACCAACCAGGCATGGGGAAGCAGCTTTTAATTTGTATCTCCAACCACGTATCTGGAACCAACATCCAGAACATCGCGTTGAGGTCTGCCTCAACACTGTTTACTCTTAAATCAGGGCATGAAACTTTCTGTTTTATAAAAAAAAAGTATTGTCTGTACATGTATATTTATTATTCTACCATCTTTCACTTTAATTGTATATTTTCTAATGATTTTCTTCCATTGCGTATGTTATTGGTTACAGAGCGTGACAGCGTTGGCAGTGTGACAGCGATACGTATGATTGTGTGCCACATGTAAGGGGACACTTGGTGTTGTATGGAGCGGTGGGGCGTTCTGCGTGACTGTGAGATGATAGTTCTGGGTGACGGCTGGGGTTTTGTGTTCAACACTTGGTGGTGAGCATAGTGACCATAGTGTAATCTCTATACAGAAATGATGGTGTGTTTGTAGGAGAGACAGAAAGAGAGACATAGACATGCACCGGAGGGAGAGAGAGACACACTGAGGAGAGGAGGGTTATGGATGGAGAGAGATACAGTGAGACAAACACTGGTGAGAGAGATAAACTGAGATAGAGTGACAGAGTTGTGGTGTGACTCCAGATGGATAGATAGGAAAAGAGATTGAGACAGAGATAAACAATGAGAATGAGAATACAGAACATAGATAGATGGACAGAGAGAGACACACACAAACACACGTAACAAAAAATCGTTACAAGCCAAATTGTGTTTCAGTAGCCCGAGGGTCATACAATGTTCCAGAACAATCTGGGATCTAATGCCACTAGTTATCACAACAACCCAACCTGCAGGCCTGTGTACCAGACCTGTTAGCAATGCTATCCCCACTTGCATCTAATAGCCACATTAGCATCAACTAGCCTCATTAGCATCTGCTAGGCTCACCATCCCCTGCTAGTCCTATTAGCCTTTATAAGCACTGAGCGCATCTACTTGAATGCGATTTGAATCTGCTAGCCCAGTTAGCTCCAATTAGTCTCTCCTAGCTGTACCCTGCTATTACCATTTGCCTCTACGAGCACTATTAGCCTCTGCAAGGCCCTTTAACCTCAGCTAGCCTCATTAGTCTGCTGACCCCTATAAGCCTCTGCTAGTCACATTAGCCAGCTCCGTTAGCACTTTTACCCTTATGCAAGCCAATACATTTTAACCTACAATGTTTGGGTATTTTCTGATCAGAAGAAAGCAGGGTTGAGATTTAGGATGCAATTTAATAGGAATGCATTATTGAATATTGGCAAATTGTGTAATCAATATCAAAGAATATCACCAATAAACAAATGCATGTGATACCAAGAATTACATAAAACTTAGAACTTAAGATTTATAAAGAAAACTTCACATGTGTAAGTCAAGTTCCGAGATCTTACTGGCAGTAAAGTACTTAATGTGTAGTTAAGGTGGATATTTCTCTGTCTCGGTTGCATCATGTCAATGGCAATGGATAAGGAGAGTCTATGTTCATTTGATATTGAATCTCCAGCCTTCTTTAGTATGTTTCCAACTCTTTTGTAACATCTTTCATTAAGTGACTCACCACACATGTATCAGATATCACCAGGCACAGTATCACAGTCAATAACGAAACACAGAAATCTCATCTTTCAAACAAACTTTCCTGCTCTGGTTTTGGTGGCTGACGGTGTCCTGGTTTAACCCCAGGTGGATTAACTCTGCACAGGTGCAACCAAACCTAATTATTTGCATAGAATATTTGACAGTGCAGGTCTGCTGTGGCTGTCACCATAGCAACGGGTGTAGGCCAAGAAGTGAGTCTGGAAATGAGGACTGTCATCCCTCAAGCCAATCTCAACTGTGTTGCTGTGTGTTTGTGTGTGTCTGTGGCTGATGCTGTGGATGTGTTTTTGTGCATGTGCGTGTGAAGGGATCAATTCTGATGTCTGGAACTGACTGTGCTTTTACTTTCTCTCTTGCCAGCAGACAGTTGGGAGATGACCTCTCTATCACCCTGCCTGTCTCTCACCCTCTCTCTCCACTCTTTTTCTCTCAATCTTTCTCTCCATCTCTACACCTTTTCTCTCCATCTCTTTCTCGTTCTTTCTCACTCTACCTCCCTTTCCATCTCTTTCTCTCACACCCTGCCCCACTCTCTCACACTCTCTCCTCACACTCTGCCTCTCTCCACCTCTCTCTCCACCTCTCTCTCCACCACTCTATATCACTGTCCAGTATTTGTGGTGTCGTTCTGACTGATCCAAGTCATCTATCAGGGTCCTGGGTGAAGGAACTACTTTATAAACTGACTGAACTGGAGATCCCCAAGCCTCTCCCTGCTTTTCCCTCTATTCTGCAGTTTAACAAGAAAGGTTTACAAGCTGCAAAACCCCTCTCTGCATTCTATACAACTATTTTTGGTCGAGTCTTGTCTGTCTTTGAACAAAAGGTGCTCTTAGGCTGCTAACTACAAAACGCCTTTTAAATGTGTCATTATTTTAGGAATCCCCATTAATCACATTAAACTGTGTGCTCATGTTGTGCAGCTTGTGGATAATATAATGTTGATTCTGAATTCTCAGAGAGGCAATCTGTGCTGAACAGATTGCCTCTCTGAGAATTATGAACACATTATGGTAAATTTGTTTGCTTTTAATTAATGGGCCTAATTAATTGCCTAACCTGCTGGTATAAGGGGACATATCTGATGGTGCTAGATGTTGCTTTAAGGGCCAGCTCAATATTGGGGTTTGTGGGAACACATGTTCGACAGTTTGTTAACACTGAAGGTAAACAAGAAGGATCTATGTAACAGCCCTTTCTCAGATTCATCTCACGGGTTCTGCATGGATTCAGGCCACCATTGTACTGCTTGATCATAGCCAGTATCTGTGACTTGCTATGGGTAAAGATATAAGGATTTCTCCAGTGCTAATTGCACAATACCTTGGAAATCTCATATTGATGTATACTGTTCCATTAAGGTTTACAAATCGATATGTATAAGTATAGGTATACAATTATGGATAGTTCTGTTTAGGTATAAGGTTATAGATAGTTGGGTTGCGATATACAGTTATAGATAGTTACATTTCGGTATGGGTTTGTGTGGCTAAGGATTGGGGTCAGGATATGGGGAAAAGCAAGGCATAGTGGGTAATATACCAGGAAATTACTATAGTTGCACCCTCTGAGCAATGCATTTTAAAATGCCTTCCATGGCCCATGAGCAACAGGAACACCAAGGCCTTCCTCCCAGAGATATAAGGTCTGCGATACTTATGAATGACAAACAAAAGCAGAGCATGCACCCTGATCTACAGTGAGGAAATTCAGTCTCATTTGCATGACCTGAAACGTAGCGGTGTGTGTGTTTGTGTGTGTGTGTTTGTGTGTGTGTGTTTGTGTGTGTGTGTGTGTGTGTGTTTTAGCGGTACAAATATAAATAGCTAGCTAGCGCTGGTCCCCCAGGCAGTTGGCCACATCAGAAGCTTTAGGTGCGCTTCATTATGTGGTGCATGTCGCACACGATGAGAGGGGTTGAATGGTTTGAAGATGGGAGCGAGATGGGGATATAGGAAACACACACACACACACACACACAGCCGACATCCTGCGCTGTGGAGTTTGAAGGAGTCACATTTTTTAGGATTTAACAGCCGTGGGAGAGGAACGGTAGAACTTGCTGTGTGACATTAAATTATAAATGACTAAACTTAGCCCAGTTTCTCTTTCTCTTTTGCTATGGCAGTTGTCAGCTGAAAGGGACTAACCAGAAATATGACACTAAGACACACACACACACACAGAAGAAATTTGATAAGCAAACCACTGGAAAATATCCTGAGGGGCCCCTCCCCTCTGAGCTATACCAGCCCACAAACCAACAAAGGATTATGGGTGGATGCGATTATGCTTAATCAATCATACACACACTCACTCTCCTCAACGCAACCATTAGCTAATAATGGCCGAGCCAGCTAGCTGTGATAATCCTGCCCATGATCCTCACAGCCTGTATGTATCCTGTCAGACCATCGCATGAGAGATTGCTGATTTAGATTGATATTGATATTTAAACATGCTTTTTTAAAATTAAAACAAAAAAATTATTTTAAATATTTGGGAGGTCCCGTTAAATTTGCCTATTACAAACAGACCAATGATTTGAGGCCACTACGCTTACTTACCCTAAAATTTATGTGCATGGAAGCAGATGCAACACATGCTAAAGTTGGCTCATGGGCCAAAAAGGATGGGAACCACTGACTTGATTTAAAGTCTATGCCCATTCACTCATTCTTGGTGACAAAATCACAAACACATCTTGTTTCGGCAAAACAGCTAATAGGGTTTAAAGTCAGTTTGCATCTTGCGCTGTCTCTAAACAGGGACAGGAATGCTAAGCACATCTGACTCCCAGACTGTTTACTGCTGTAAATCCTTACTGTCGATATCTGGGAGGGTTCCAGAGACACAGAGAGATCCATGGATATTCTGGCAGTCTAGACAGAAACAGGCTGTGGTAATCAGGTCATAAGAACATTTGAATAGCTAACTAATTCTGTGACCTCCTTTTACATACAGACTCCTCTCTGTTTAATGTATGGCTGTGAAGATATTTATGCATCACTTACAGTGTGTATAGTGTTTGAGTACACATCAGAGCAGGTGATAATATGTTATAACTTAGAAATGTAATATTGCGATGTATAGATTTAACATCTTGTATTTCATAACGATGAGACAGAGCAACAGAGAGGGAACGGGAGAGACTAAGAGACGGACAGAATAAATATTTATATTCAAAGTAGAGCAGGTGATTAAATGTTTAAAAATATATATAATAATAATAATAATTAATGCTTTTATCTGAAATCTTGGTTATTGTAATATTGTGATGTATGTTTTTTAAATGTCGTAGTTCATTGTCATAGAGGCTGCAATATAATTTGATCAAAGTGTAAATACTTCTAGTATTCAAAACCCTGAGCAGGAAAGGTTAAAAGCCACTGAGCATGTGCAGTACCTTGCTCCCACGAAGCTCGCTATTAGACGTTGCATCACGTGATCTGCAATCAAACTGACAGAACGCATCGGCCTTGCACTTTAACGTCAAGCCCCGCTAGCAAGCTTTTTCATCTGCATGTCCCCCTCCACAGATAGGAACCAAACAAGTCTCTCCTCCTCCGACACAGCAAAACACTCCCTTGTTCTGGGGCTTCAGCCTTCCTGCCACCAGCGCACGCAGAAGTCTCTGTGGCGGAAAGAGCTCTCTGATTTTCACAGTGCATGACTTGTACACACACACACTTAATCATATACAAAAAGAGACACACATGCTCACTGTCCCCCGGGCAAACTCTAAATAAAAAGGCAGGATGGTGGGGGAAGGAGAGAGCAGTGGGGGGAGGAAGGGAGAGAGCGCGCTCAGGCCTGCTGCTTTATAATAGACCAGTTTAGAGAGGCTTAGGAAGGTCCAGAGAAGATGTGCTAGCATGTGTGTTTAGTGTGTATGTGTGCAGAATAGAGTATAATGTTTTTAGGCCTTTTAATATGTATTTGTGCGTTGTGTGTGCGT
Organism: Molva molva; assembly: GCA_900323295.1. Lineage (NCBI taxonomy): Eukaryota > Metazoa > Chordata > Actinopteri > Gadiformes > Lotidae > Molva > Molva molva. Next base: position 4,720 of record OOFG01099808.1, on the reverse strand, counting down.
TAATGTTTACAGTTTATATGTGTTTGGTTTTGTGTGTGTGTGTTTTGAGATTTTTGTGAGCAGATGTTGCAGTTATTTTTTCTTGTTTTTAAATGTGTTTGTGTGTGTGCTGACTGAGAGGGGCCTATTTAATGAGTGTTTGGGCCCTCTTGACCCCGTGAGACACCCTTTCATCTCTAGAAGCAGCAGGGGCCCTACTCTGGGGCCTTGACACAGCTAATGAGCTGTGGCCCTCGGGGGCTGACACACTGACCACGTATCAGATCATCAGATCAACTGAGCGATCAATTTGGTGCAACATCTTATTTGAAATACCAGGGTGAAATACCACATTATCATGGCAATAATCCCTAATTATCCAGCTCTAATCCACAGGCTGCCTCACACTGCTAGGTCACACTTTCCTCAGAGTGGGGAAAATAATAATACCCATTTGTTTCCTCAATGTTAACCCGGAGTGTGTTGGATGGACGGATGAATGCTTAACATTGAGTCGCTAAAAAGAGTCGCTTTCTGTGGCGGGGAGGCTTTTTTAAAGAGGATTATGAAAGAAGACCAGACCAAGAAGACAGAGATCAGTGTTGTCCTTCAAGTCGCAGCACCGCAGGCAAAACAACCCATTCTACTTAAAAAACATTGTTGTGAAAGTGAATTGATTCTGACCCGCTTGTGTGAACAGTGCCTCTCTTCTTTGCACTACAGTATTGCTTAGGTCAATAAATAAGTGTATTACTATTCATTAGCCTCAATCCCTTGTGTAATTTATGTGTAATTACTGTCGGTTTCCGGCATTACTCAAGGAAGGTCACTAATGCAACACAAATGACAACTTTGTGTCATCACCATTTATACATTTAGCAGACACTTTTATCCCAAAGGACTCACAGTGAATTCAGCAAGCCAGGTAGGGCCTCTTTCTCGAGGATGCCTCACTGTTACAGGTAGACTGCAAACGTTGAGGATCAAACCCAGTGTCTTTCAGATGGGAGTCAGGACAGCCAAGCCACCTCACTATCCGGTCCCAAAAAGATGGAACCAAGATGGCCGCTAGGTGGTGAAGGCCCATTGAAACTCAAACTAGCATTCAACGTAATTCCCCTCCAATAGTCTAGAGATAACAACCCCACAACCACACCAGTAAACTAGTAACAGTCAGCACAACATCACCTAGTTCATTATTTACCCACCGGCTGATATTAATATTTATATTTACCTCCGTAAAACAGCAGTACACGCCCAGACAGAGCAGTCTTCCTCCAGCAGGTCAGGGCCAGGAATAGCAAAGCCTTAATAATTCACTGTTCTCTGCTGTAAGGTGCAGCAGATGCTAGTGGAACGAGAGCGGATGCACGCAAGCTTTTCTTCCGTGACTCACTAGATGGTGACTACTCAGTTTCATCCTCTGTTGCCATGATGACGCACTGCAATAACCACGCCTGATAAGTCAGACCGGGTCGGGTCATTTACGGGAGTTCTCTAGGAGTGTATGTGTATTTGAGATGTGTGTGTGTTTGTTTGTGTTTTACTGTATGTGTGTCTCTGTGTCTGTGTGTGGGTTGAAGTGTGTGGTTGTGTCTGTGCGTGCGTGCATGTGTCACATTCTCTCTGCGGAGAGGAGAATGTGAGGCATGCAGAGTGAGGTCAGTGGCAGCACGCTGGCATGGGGTCCCAGAGCGGCCCCGCTGCCCACTCTACATCCTAACAATACCAGCCTCACAAACCCTGCCCTCATTATGGGATGCCCGGACCCACTTTTATATGAAAACATCAAGTTTAAAGTCCACCAAATATGAACACATAGAGAAGCAAAGTAACCTTTGCTGAACAATGATATGTACTACAAAATACAGCATCTAAACGTTGTTACAGAATGTTACATACAACATATCAAGCATTCATTGTTTGTGTCGTTTTTAAAAGGCAACTGGATGTTGACATGAAATCTGAACTTGTGCTGATGGTTCACATCGGCTGTTGAGATACAAACTGGGCTAACGTTAGCCTAGCATCTGCTACAAGAAATAGCTAAGACATGATCAGCTCACTGGAAGATGTTAGAGGGGGGCCGACCTCGCCGGATCATGATTGGTGGTAAAGCAGATGGCCCTGGAGTGGGGGTCGTTTGGACTGGGGAGAGGAGGGGGATTTGAAAGAAAGCTGGAGGAGGGGGTGAAGGGTCAAAAGGAAGAAAGAAGAGAGGAGCTTAGTGCTGAAGGGGCATGGAGGGTACAAAAGAGACCATCTTTGGACCTGAAAGGACTGTTTCAGTAGCATTGTTGCTAATGTTCGGTTGCATTGATGATAATTTTCAGTAGCATAGATGCTAATGTTTGGTAGCATAGATGTAAATGTTTAGTAGCATGATGGCTAATGTTTAGTAGCATGATGGCTAATGTTCAGTAGCATGATGGCTAATGTTCAGTAGCATGATGGCTAATGTTCAGTAGCATGATGGCTAATGTTCAGTAGCATGGATGTTAAAGTTCAGAAGCATTAGCATTGCTTATGTTCCATTCAGCTCAGCGGAACAAATAACCAGAGCACAGCTGTTTGTGCATTTAAGCAAAACCATTAGTCATAGATAAACACAGGCTATAACACAGAGGGGAAAATCCAATGCCCTATTAAAAGCAGTTTGAATTTAAAAGTGCACAACCAAAATAAATGATCATGAATAATAAAACAATACTAATCCTCCGTACTTATCTATGTAAAGAGGACTTAAACATGAGCAGGCCTCTCAGAGGGCCTCCTGCCCAACAGTTGGCCAGTACCTACCATGTCTCCTCTTATCCTCTATCCCCATAGGTCTAATAAGATGGTCCCACCCCCATATTCCCATGGGTGCCATGTCAATCATCCTGGGAGTTATGTAACATCCAGCCAGTAGGATCACAGCAGACTGCACCCCCACCACTCATTCAACCCCTGTTCAATCAGTCAGAATGATACTGTGCCGACGCCTCCCCCCCACTGTCTCCGCCATTGTGGCTCCACTCCCATGCATTGCGGCTCAAACTGCATTACTACTGTTGGAGCAGCCGTGACTCGTCTTTTCATCCAACAATAAGAATGATGTTCTCATGCTGAGGCTCTTTGCAGCACGACCCTGATAACCAGGATTCTGGAGGAGAGGATATGAAAGGAGGGCAGCAGAGGAAAGGAGAGGAGAAAAGGGGAAAGGAAGGAGGAGAGGCGAGGAGGATGGGAGGGAGAGGAGAGGATAGAAGATGTAGGAGAGGAGAGAAGGGGAGGGAGGAGAGAGGAGTAAGGGAGGATGAAGGATGAAGGATGAAGGGAGAGATCAGGAAAGGAGAGAAGTTGAGTGGAGGGCGAGGAGGAGCATATGTGAGAGGAGGAGACTAGACATTGGGTCTTGGGACATTAAGTGATGGTGGTGGTGGTGGTGGTGGGTGGGGTGGAGTGGTTTCATAGCAGGCACATGACAGCCAGCTGAACCCAGCCATTGTCTCCGCCACCTCAAGGCTAACTCCGGGGCTAGCCTGATGCTAATTTGAGGCTAATCACAGATCACACATCTCCCAAACAACAACCCCCCCTCCCGACCTCCCCCCTGACCTCGGAGGTCAGGACCCTGCCCGGTTCTCTTCACACACAAACAAACTGGAGCAAAACAATGCCTGCTGCACTCCACAGCATTCCTGCTCCCTACACACCGGGGGAGGGGGAGAGAGATACACACTGAGAGAAAAACAGAGACAGAGAGAGAGACACTTGAGAGTGTGAGCGAGCCCGACAGAGACACAGAGAGAAACGACAGAGCAAGAGTCGGAGAGAGGGTGAGAGAGAGAGACTTCTTGGACAGGGTGGTGATGTAAGAGAGGCCCCTGAAAAAGGGGCCATGGGCTCTATTAGTTAAACAGCTCTCGATCTCTGTGGCAGCCGGGCCACAACAAGCCATCCAGCCAAGTCTCTCTCCTCCCTCTCCTCTCTTTCCTCTGTCTCTGTATGTCTCTCTTTCGTTCTGTGTCTCTCTGTATCCCTCTGTCCTCTTTCTGAATCTCTCTATATTTCTCCTCTCCCTCTGTCTGTATCTGTCTATCCTCTCGCTCTCTCCTCTCTCCATCTCTAACTCTCTCTCTTCTCTACCTCCACATTAAGTCTCTCCTTTCCTCCGTGGGTGGGGCGCCTGGTAGCTGCTCCCACCGATGGGAGCCTGACACCAGGCTCAACGGGTCTGGGGTGACCACCACGAGACAAAAACCACTAGAGCGAGGCCCTCTACCAAGTCAGGCCAAGCTTGCTCGCCCCATATCATATTCCCTGACCGAGGCCCAATAGCGTGCGTAAGGAAAAGCATGGGCGGTGAGGTTGTGGACGGCCACCTGGTGAGGGTCATGTGCCCAGGATGACACTGCTAATCCTCCCGGAGCTTCGTGCTGACAGAGGGTTAGTCGCCTGCGCTAGCTAAACCGGTGCATTAAGGATATTCAATATAACTGGTCGTCACCCCCCCTCTCTGAAGATACATACAGCAGCACACACACACACACACAGGTTGGCACTAAGAGGCGGGGCGGGGCCCTTCACCGGGGGGATGGTCAGATTCACACACAACAGAGCTTGTTAACCCTGGACAAAGACAGACGCTAATCCAGTTAGGAGAGAGAGAGAGAGAGAGAGAGAGAGAGAGAGAGAGAGAGAGAGAGAGAGAGAGAGAGAGAGAGAGAGAGAGAGAGAGAGAGAGGGGGTAGGAGAG
>OOFG01099804.1:0-10000 GCA_900323295.1 Molva molva | reverse complement strand
TCTAGAATTGAGAATTGTTGCCCGAGGGCCGAGAAGGCCAGGTGGACCGCAGAGCCAGACCACCGTCTGTTCAGCTATAGCTTTAAAACCAAGTTAGCAGTGTGCACTAAACTCCCTCACTAATCCCCTCTTCCTGGGGCTTGGCGACAGCCGAGACAGATGTACACTCAACTACCAAACTGGAGTAGGCAAAACAAACAAACAAAGAAAGGCCTTCCCCTCCCTACCCACCCCCGCTTCAGCAGCCATGACGCCTCTTCATAAGAGTTGGTCAAACCCTGTGGTTGTACTGAGGGGGGGGTAGACACAGAGAGGCTTATAAAGTCAAATGCAACCACCCCTTAACAAATGAAAATGAATGATTTAGGTTTAATGTCCCATATATCAATTGAACAGCTTGACTCCATTAGTTTGACTTGGAAGGCAACTACCATGCACTCCATCTGAAGGGTCTTTCTTAAATTCTGCACAGCATGGGACATTTAAGAAAGTGTTGGATTATTGATGTCAGCCTTTTCTTTCTGTCTTTAACACAAAAAATCTTTAGCAAAGAAAATGTCTTACTCTCCCATTGTTATAATTGACCAATAATTTTGTTTGTTCAAATACAACAACCTCTGAACTGGGCTGTGTTAGTGCGTGGTATTGGGTATTAGCATACATATGAATCAGATAACAGCACCACAACCAGAGTTAAAGGAAACTGAAAAGCTTTGGGCCAATTGGTTAGGATGGTTTCCAAAGCAATCAAGCATGGAAAATAATCAGATGTTCTTCTCTAAACAAGCCCATAGAAATATGCATGTGCCGTTTTAATAACGTTGGTAAAGTCATTACAACCAAGAACCGTGGCAAGCAGCCAGTTCAAAGCAAATGTTCCCTCTTTTGAGTTCTTCTGCGGCCGTAGCCTAGACGCGACCACAGGAATCCAGTGGTGCAGCGCCACTTTGAAAGAGGATCCTGCAGCGTCCAGGCCCGCGCTCCAGCGCTACACCTTGGAAAACTGCACCACCGTCTCAGAAAGCCTCCATGAAGACACAACCATATGGTGGAGATTTAGCTATAAAGCCCAGACCTACAGTAATGTAGACTTCTGGGAGGGAGAGAGACATGTGAGGAGGGGGTAGGGCTGTATGGGGGCGACTCACTCTCACTCAGACTGGGCAAACTCAGTAATCCATTTCCTTTAGGATCAGGCGAACCCCTTCGGACCAGAGATGTGCAGGTGATAAGACCTCTATGGGACAAAGAGAAGCGAATCAACTAGGCTTACTAGAGGCAATCAATGCTGATGTGATGATGTGATGGCCACGCTGAATAACAATGTGTATGTATTTTTCATTCTGCAAGGGGGTCTAGGTGGGCCTACTAGTATGTTAACTAATGGAAAGTTAATGGTCCAGTGCCCGTCTCCAGGAACACATATCACAACACATCCTACTTGAAGGGGAATCTGGCGAAGCCAAGGGACACAATGCAAGTTCCTCTGTTGAATTAATGGGGAGAGAGTACATGTGGGCAATCTATGAAGCTACTTCCAGCAAAGGCTGGGCAAGGGCCCTTCCCTAGGAAGATGCTAGACACAGGAGACAATGGGATGAGATGTCTCCAGCACGGGATGTCGGTTAGATGCGACCACTGCGTTTTATTTGCAAACCACATGGAAGCAGTCTGATCTAACCCAGGGGTGTGATCCCGCCTACATTCCCCATCGCCCCAGCTCCTGGTAAAGTCGTTAGTCAAGGGGGATATTACTACGCTGCTCCCATGACATCATAACGGGCTACCGTCATTCCAGAGCAACGTCTGTGAGCCGTGTGTGTGTGTCTAAGAAAAGATGGAGGCGGAACAGTAGTGCAGAAATACAGACAGACATTTGGGTCAGGAGATACATAAGGTGCAATCAGACAGAAAGATGGTGCAGCTAGACAAAATCAGTGCATTGTAAAAATAAATGATACCAACACTATAAAAAGGGAGTAATTTGCACTGATTAGTATATACACTATCTGTGTAACGGTAATACTGGTGGCATATGTTGTGTCATTGTGAGTGGAGGAACTGTATAGGGGCCTCTGACCGAACACAGTGTAAAACCATGGGCCCCGTCTCTTCCAGTACGCCAGGGTCCACGTTGGCTTTGATCCGCGGTTATCTCAACAACAAGAGACTAACGGAGCAGTGCTGAACGATTGTCTGATAAGAGCCCTAAAATATACAAGAATCTCGTTCTTCCCACAGAGCAAAGGACAACAGTAACTACTGGCAGGGAACAGAACCAAGATTGGACTCACGTGATCTTGTGGGGGGGAAAAAACAACAAAACGAAACACTCTTTCAGAGTGTACTGAAGTTGCATGCAGTTTTTTATAATAACAGTTTAGGAGTTGAGTTCTGTGCTCTCTCCAGCATAGCCATGATCCCTCTCTTGATAATAAAGGATTTCTGGTATTTCTGCATGGAAAAAAGCAGCAGCTAAAAATAATTGTGACTTTCAGGTCAAAGAAGTAGTCATATGGAAAAACTTTCTACTTTATGAAAAGGAACACCCACTCATGCAATCATGCTCCATGTGGAAAAGATGAGGGGAAAGGCAATAGTCATGTCAAGTAAGCCTACATATAAAAGTCACGTTTAGTGTAATTGTGAGCATAGCTGACACACATTACACAAGTTTTAAAAGGATTTTCTAATGAGTCTATAAGTCAACTGATGGAAAATGTTCACACAATAGTTGCTGAAGAAAATTATAGCTTTAAATTTGAAAAAGCACAGGGTCGAGGACTGTAATATTTGATTCTCACAATGAAGAAGACATTGTTATATGTAATTAAGGCCTTAAGAAGCTACACACGCAATCTGGGTGTGGTTTACATGGTTAAAGGAACGTCAGCATATTTTTAAACAAATATGGGCAACTGTTGAAACTATATATATATATATAGCTGACAGCCTTTAATAATATAGCTAAGGTGGAGTTGATAATAGATAGCCTACGCTACTAAAATAGTGTTTACCACAAATAGAATATATTCAAATATAAGGCTACTAATAAATGCTTTTTTTGGGGATATCATTTGGTACCAACGTGATGGTGAGTGGATGTTGACTACAACCCGAGCTCCAACCTAAACCCTCATGTGAAGAGCATGGAGTGGGTGGTGATCTTTCTCGAGCTCTCCGTTGTGGGAGTTTGGGGGAATTCAGAACATTTTGTTTTCCGATTTGTACATGCTGCAAGTTAAACGATGGTTTGAATGTAAACGGAAATGGAATCCTATGGTGTTTGCTACTCGCATTTAGATCGTAGGCCTAATCACATCTCCCCACTCGGGTCTGTTTTAACCCCGCGTAGACTTGGGTGTAATTGAGCCAAACGCTTGACTTAAGGGGAGACAAAAGAACCGCAGGGAGGGGGCTCACTAGGCTCGGAACTGGGGGTGGGACAGCATACCTCAGTCCATTTAAAATTGTAACTTTCGTCTTGCTGACTTGAAAAGGGCGACATAAAGTGTGACATAGGAAGAGACAGGCTCATAATGGGGTCTCATTAAAGTAGCCTAGTGGCTCATAATCATAACCATTTATCAGCTGTTATCTTAACATCAACATAGAAGTAATAGCCTATTCCTAATACATTCGTTGAAGAAACCAATTAATTAACTCATATTGGGTTTACAATTTAGGCCTGTAAGACTTCTTACATTCTTTTAAGACAAAATATATATACAATAAGAAAGATAATCACTACGGGCAAACACACGGATAACTTACCAAAACAATAGCAAACTTCTCTTCCAACTCCGTAGAGTCCGGCATTGGCACCTTCAGGGGCATAATGTGAGGCTTCATCTCCGAAGGTCCATCCACACTTTCAATATTCCCCATTTCTCAACTGTTCGATTTCCTCCAACTGGTTGAAAAAAATCCTATAACTCTTTCAAAGGTATTCCATAGGAGGAAATATTTTTATCCAACAGAGTCAACAACGCATTACCTCCATGTGTGGAAAACAAGAGAAAAAGCTGACAGCGCATTACTTTCATATAAATGTAACACAATAACATTAGGCTACAGTATTATAGACTATATCCAATATGTCCCCCGAAACGCACTATCAAAAGTAACACTCGCAATATAATTGTTTACGATTCCAAAGAATGGTCTCGGTTTTGCCTGGCCAATCCATTCTTCACACACAAAATTAGTTTTTTTGATAAGCATAGGCTCACTGTCTAAACCTTAACAGTTACTTGAACGCAGTGAAACTTCCTTGGCTACAGTGCGTTTCCATTCATTATTGTTGTGTGATGCTGATTGCTCCGATGATACTCCAATCAGAGGGCAGGCTCTATACTTGCCCCGCCCCTATCTTAGAAATAAAGGTCCTCATTGAGTAAACCCTGTGCCTATCAATCTAACTGTTGTCCCTCCCACACGTTACGCTAACATCTGTCGGAAGGGAGCTGATGTACAGCTGGATACATTTGCGGGTTTTTTGTCAGCGCTTTATCGCAACCTGGTGGCAAGCCATCAGTATTTAATTAATAAAGAAGACCAAAACATGGTGGTTGAGGAATGCTTTGCAACAAACGCTGCCTATTTCGCACAAATTAAGTCCAAAAACATTGCAAAGATGTATTCTCAGAGTGCAAACTTTATTCGTTAACTTGAGAGAAGAACAGATACAACGAAGTGTACGAAGGAGGTCGAAGCAAAGCGGTATTTTTTTTTTTTATTAGCCCACGCTGCACTTCTTCATTTAAAGTTGTCAAGCCTTCGCAATGAATTGACAAATGGAACAGCTACAGTAGGTGTTAACATCCCTTTAAGAAATAGCCATAGGAAACCGCTTAGCATGAAACATTTGGCAAACAGCTCACTGACAACAACTACAGTACAGGATTGGCCTATTCGATTTGGCACATCACACATCTACGGTAACAAAGAAGCTGTTGATTTACTATACAATATGATGCTGATGTTGTTGTTGTTATAATTAAAACACTTTTGTCTTCATACAATCAAAAAGCACAGTGATTTAGACATAGGATCTTATCTTGCTATTCAGGTGTCAAATGCAAGGGGCCTAGGTCTGTTAAAATATAAATTCATTTAGAGAAACATTGTTAAAACATATAAAACTTCTTCATTTGAAACATAATTCATAAACAACCTCCACATTGTGCACACTCTGTAATAATTAAGGCAATCATATAAACACAATAATACAAACAATATTAAAATAAGGAATGGTTTCAGGTAGAAAATAATACTTTCAGTTAAATTCGTTACCATTTTGACCGGACATTGTTAAAAAATAACACTTCGAAATACATACAATATAAAGACACCACATAAATATAAAGCGGACTATTACAGCAGGAGCCCTTTGAGAATACAACTCCAAGAGGACTTCTGAGTGCTCCAATCTGTAGGTTCTGCAACATGGTTGCACATCAGTTATGAACTATCTATTTGGATGTGTATATCTATCTATATACACAATCTCCTGAATGAATGGACACTTCACAGAGAATAAGCTACTAGCTGGTGGTGAACACAGGGCTATTGTGCTACTGTGAGAAATGAGTGGTCATCACATTTTCCACACCAATGATCTATTAGCACATAAGCAGAATAAAATAGTGACCACATAAGCACACAATACAGAAGCAGCGATCACAGTGATATAGGATTTAAGATGAAAAGTGTAAATTCTTCTAGTTGGTCTCTGCAATCAAATCATACCTGAAAAAAAAAATCATAGGAGGCATAATTAAGACCTTTGGTTTTCTGTGTAGAAGTATTGAAGTGAGACAAGATGTCTGACATGTGGTTAGTTACCATTGTGTGACACCGGTCTTGAGATCAACTTGGTCCAGGTCCAGCAGAAACTGAGGACAAGGAACAGGGTCATCACACACCTTCACACACACCTTCACATGCCAGGTCAGCCCCACGTCTCCCAGTCATATCTCTGTCACCCCTTTGCCTTGAAACACGATTGTTCTCTATGGTTTTAAAGTTTTGCTATGTTGTTTTTTTTATGTATGCTATTTTTTTATTACTTTATTTATATACTGGTTTTTATTTGGAAAGAACTAAGTGTGTAAGCTTCAAACTTGAACTTATAAATACCGTTTATTATTATTATTATTATTATTATTATTATTATTATTATTATTATTATAAGTCATGAAAGAGACAAACATGCAATAGGCAATACTGAAAAATACACTTTGATATAGTTATTTATGGCAGTGTTAGTAGTCATGACAACAAACTTCTGGTTGTGATATTAACACTGTCTTCTTTGCCTTACAAATCAGCATATCATTAATTTGCTAGGTTGAAGACGATAGTGTGACTGTTTAAAGCGGAAGCTCTTAGTGTGTAACCATCCATAAACATTAGACTAGACAAACACAGAAAACCCAGCTCAAATATGAACAGTTATAAGAATAGGGATTTTAGGCCGCTATGGGCAGTGATTTTTCATTTTACTCTAGAACTGCTGAATACGATCAGAAAGAGATGAATACATTCACTGTAATTTAAGCTTCAAAAGTCCAAGACAATATCTTGACTCTTCTGACAACATTAAAACTATATTGCTATGTACTATCAAGTAAACTACATAGTTTATACAACTCCAGGTTACCTTCCCAATGAGCTCCCTCTCTCGACTCATGAACGACACATTGTTCTTGACGGACAAGTCCAGTCTCCTCTGCGTGGACTCCTCCAAAGAGAAGTCAAAGTCAAACCTGAAACAAAACCCCCCCAAGAAATACATGAAATACACGCATAACTAGAATCCCACACACAGGACCTTCCCCAGACTGCTACCTCCCAGCCTACCTCTCGTTGAACTCTGGGTTCAGGTCTCTCTTCTTGGTGGCTGTCTTCCTCTTGCTGGCGCCCTTCTTGTCAGGCAGCAGGAGCAGGCTGACGTACGGGTCTGCACCATCCTTAGAACAAGACGCCAAGGCTCTGTGGGAGACACGACACGTTCACACATTGCACAGAAGCACTCTCACATCAAATGCTGTCTATACACACCTTTGTACAGTATATGTACCTGCAGGAGTGGACAGTAATGTACAGCCGGCTCTCCTCTGATGAATAAGCAATGGTGAGCTTCACCTGGCCGGCTACGGGTCCTTGCTCATTGATTCTAAAGACACGGCAGAGAGGATGGGATTAGCTGCTGTATATTATGTCAGTCATAATATTAATAATAATGTTACCAATCAACAAAAAATAATGCAGAGATCTCAAGCTAATGGTTGATCTTACGTGTCATATGTATACTGTTATATGATAGATGGATGGATAGATAGAACCATACTTAAAAATAATGTTTGTTTACTGTACAGCCAAATTGTACAATATGAGTGCACCAGCCACGGGACAATAGGGTGCTGTTCCGCCTGCTGTGACTCACCCAGTGAAGCCGCCCCGGTGACGGAGGTCTAGGTGGGCAGGGTCCCATTTTGGAATGATGGGTTCCCCCTCCTCTCCAGTGACATCATCAGGGAGGAGGCACACGGCCAGCTGAGTGTCCAGAAGCTGTGTGTGGAAAAAACACACTCAACCCATTATTAATTAATAAATATTAAGTAAGTAAAATAGAACACTATATGTCACATATTCCAGGTTAATATATTTAACTCTGAAATAACAGAAGGTTGAAACTCAGGTCCTCAGGGGCTCCTGGTATGTGGATGTAGTATGTGGTTGGTGGACAGCACCTTGAGTGTGGCCCTCAGCAGTATCTGGCTCTCAGGCAGGGCCCCCTCCAGGTTGATCCAGCGGTCCAGTACCAGGTCTGGCTGACCCAGCACCTCTCTCAGAGAGATCACCACGGAACCAAGAGCCATGCCCCAGCTGTGGGAGAGCTACATGCATGCACACACACACACACACACACACACACACACAAACACACACGCACACATGGTAGTCAAATACCTTTAACACTGACTAGACTATCCTGCCCCACAGACTATGACCACACATTTCTTAAGTTGTGACATATGAAACATTCCATGAACCTAAATAATGTCTAAACGTCATTCTCTCTCACCTTGACTGTAAGGGTCTCATCTCTGGGGTCCCGGACCAGGAAGTGACAGGCTTCGTCCCACCGTGGGGATGTGGAGCGCTCACAAATCTTGTGGCAAGAAATCGTAATGGAAAATCATTTCCAGAAATGTGCAGGGACTATATACTTCACAAGATCCGGCAATCCACAATATGTCTCACCTTAGTTCGGTGCGAAACACCTTTAAGAATAATCTCAGCTCCAACTTTTGGTTCCTTGCCACTCTTTTTTAACTGAAATCATACATAAAAAGAAAATGACTTAAACAAAAAAATGACGGAGGTCAAAGTAAGTAGGTAAATCAACTTTGTTTAAATTTCCATCGGCACAGGCAACAAAAAAAGAATTCTAGGGAATCGTAAGGATGACCTCACCGGCAGGCCGTGGGCGCGCTCCACATACACAAACAGCAAGGCTACAGAGGGCACCACCTTGTTCTGGTAGGACTGCTGGGACTGGTACTGCAGAATCTGGAGGAACACATGGACCATGAGACAGAGCGAGAGAGAGAGAGAAAGAGAGAGAACAAACAGACTAAGAAAAGAACAACCAAGAAAAAAGGAAGAAAAAATGAACAGACAACCGAAATAAAGAGAGAGAGAAAGCTGTGACCTGTTCCAGCCTGCTGAGCTCAGAGACTCTCGGCAGCCATTCCAGCAGCAGGTGAACTCTGCCTGACTTGACGTCGTTCAGAGTGTACCACTGTAATTACAACAATATATATCATAATACTGAAATAAGTAACTGAAAACTATAGAGTTAATCAAGAAAATAGTTGATCTATAGTCAAATTAAATTCTCACGCACGGTATCAATGAACTGTGCACTGATGATATCACGTAGGCTGAGCTTGAACCTGTGAATACAGGACTCACGTTATGAAGACAGGACCCGTGCTAATCGTTCAGCCTTCATATTCCTAAATGATCTCCACCAAATCTTTAACGTTGTATGTTGTTTTTACGTTATATCATGACATCACTCACCTCCCCAGGAAGTCATCCTGATCGATGTCCTTATCAAACAGCTCAAACTGGATCTCCTGCCCGGGCAGCTGGGTCAGAATCACCTTGGAAACAAACAAAAAAAACAATTGAAGTCTAAGGTAAACAAATATTAGCATGTTAAATATGTGTGTGGCTAGCGGTTTGGACACCTCGTAGAGTTCATTCCAGATGGGGTTGAGGTTCTCCTTGATGGTGTGGCTTCGGTAGGTGATGCCCGCCACCTTGATCTTGACGTACGGGTCGCTCTTCCCCTTCACCATGCCGCCCATGAAGTTGTCCTTGGCGATCAGGTTCTGGGCCTCCACCAGGTGGATGCGCAGTACGCCCTGGGAACACAGAAACACGATGGAGGAGGTGAGCATGACGTGTGTCTGTTTGTCTTTGGTTTGTCTTTGTTTGGGGGGAGATATAATTAATTTAGGTTAGGGTGATTTTTTTATAACGGCTAATTAGCGTGCTCATCGCTGTTACTGCTATTGTTAATGCATTAGACTCCTCCTCAGTGTAACCGTTATTGCTACTGCAGGAAAGATTGTGTTAATACTTCAAGTGGAACATGTGATGTCATCACGCTATAATCGGCAGTGTGGAAGGTAATTCATAATTAATCGGAAATAATGAATTCCGATTAATTAATTGTATATGGTGAATTACAATTCATTAAAATGTGAGTATGTGTGTGCATGCATGCGTGTGTGTGTGTGTGTGTGTGTGTGTGTGTGTGTGTGTGTGTGTGTGTGTGTGTGTATGTATGTGTGTGTGTGTGTGTGTGTGCGTGTGTGTGTGTGTGTGTGTGTGTGTGTGTGTGTGTGTGTGTGTGTGTGTGTGTGTGTCTTCTCTGTGTGTGTGTGTGTGAGAGAGAGAGAGAGAGAGGGGGGATAAG
>OOFG01099798.1:0-12608 GCA_900323295.1 Molva molva | reverse complement strand
GAGTGTGTGTGTGTGTGTGCGTGTGTGTGTGTGTGTGTGTGTGTGTGTGTGTGTGTGTGTGTGTGTGTGTGTGTGTGTGTGTGTATGTATGTATGTATGTATGTGTGTGTGTGTGCGTGCTTGTGTGCTCCAGGTATTATGGCTGCCCCCGGACTTGCGGGCCGTGGTGCAGGAGATAGACCCCGAGCTCCAGCAGACGTCCAGCCGGCTCCCCCTAGAGGAGCTCCGGCGCAACCGCATCGTCAAAGTCAACCTGCACTACAGGGACATGTCCACTGAGCTCATTGGGTAAGCCCATGGTGGCTCTGTTTGCAGGCATGTATGCACCCCAATGCATTTGCCCTTAACACTTTTGTTCTAGTATTAGAATATTAGAGTACTAGAGAAATGAAATGGCGCTACAGCTTCACACACAGTGGCCACTCACTCACACACAAACATTTCAATTTAAATGTAATTTTTTTTTGTAAAGAATAACCTCAGGGATTTACATATAAACATAGATCAATAAACCTTTACTACCCGCTTACCAGCTACTGAGCACTGCTGGAGCACCCAAGTTACCATGACACCAAAAGAACTGTAAAATGGACACTGTCTGGTGCAGGGAGTATGCTGCGGCGAACATCACCACCAACCTCTACGTGATCAACCAGCCGTGGCTCTACTCTCTGGCCTGGTGCGCGGGCGTGCACTCAGTCACGACCAACGCCCCGCACCTCCTGAGTGCACTGCAAACACCACTGTTCCTCATGGTGGGAAACACATTGTGTGTGTGCGTGTGTGTGTGTGTGTGTGTGTGTGTTTCTTTCTGTTAAATATGTAATTGGATCACTGTAAACATTGTAGTTTACTTAGTAGTTACCCTAAGGGAATGAGATAATTTGTCTGGTTGGGCTTAAAGATAAGACACTTTAAAGGAGCCCTATTGGTGTGATGTTGATTAGTCATCAGTAAATAGGGGTAGATTGTGAAATGGCTTGTTATGGCTAATCAACATCACTACTGATGGTAAAATAAGGGACCTTTAAATATTGATACATCATCCACAATACTCTTTTAACCTTATCTTCCACCCACTCATTTTTTCCATATCTCTCTCCATCTCTCTCTGTCTGTCTGTCTCTCTGTCTGTCCGTCTCTCTCACTTTGTCGGTCTGTCTCCCTCTCTCTCTCTCTCTCTCTCTCTCCCCATCTCTCTCTCTCACACTCTCTCTCTCTCTCCCCATCTCTCTCTCTCTCTCTCACTCTCTCTCTCTCCCCCTATCTCTCTCACACTCTCTCTCCAGACTCCAGGCGAGTACAACATGATGTGGATCCTGACCGATGTAGCTTCCTTCATGCTGGTTCTTCTCCTCTTCTTTTTCCATTGGTGAGAGACCAACGCACTGGAAACAAGTGGTTTAATTGAGAAAAAAAACAATGCATAACAACATAACATCTTAAGCTCTTCATCCCGAGAGGACCCGTATCCAGGCCACCCCCCTCCCAAAAGCAAAGATGTCTTAAGGCATTTAAACACATGAGAATGTGAATGTGTCATGTGACACACCCCAACTTTTAGTCTATCATAACAATTATTAACTAAATGAAACACAATTCCAGACCCAAACAAAATAATAAGCATGTAACAACAAGAGGTATGTATTTCATAACATAACAACAGCGAACGTTTCAAGTCATGTTATCTACATAATTGATATAGATGAAAGCTGAGACTCCACTGATTCCAACAGTCCAAACCATATCACTCCGACCAAAACTTGCAGAAATAGAGGCCAAAACCCATCAAGAACAAACTTTACTTTCTACAACCACATATATATCTTACATTTGTTGTTTTTGCAGTCTTTGTTTTTATCGCATAACAAGTTGTGTTTTATCGCCTAAAACCACCATGAACAGAGCAATTTCAAGCCTTAGCTTGGTGTCATTCATTCTATTTGCCCTGACCTTTCAATTGAGGGGTCAAATGTCAAAATTGAACAATGGGTTCTCAAGGTATTCACCTGTTGGTATCTCTCATCACGTTTGAATTGTAGTTGGGATTTCTTGGTTTTATTTGAAGACTCCTCCTTAACCTACCTCTACTAAAACCTCTCTATTTTTACTCAGTTTCACTTTGTTGGCCTTAAACCTTGACCCAGGTACTCATTAGATGTTATGCTATGGCCCTATAGTTCTATAGTGCTACCAACTGATAATGCACTAGGTGGTATTCACTCTAAAACATGACATTTATTTCAGGTGGAAATGAAACCTTCCATTTATGCTTTATTCACTCTGACCCAGTAGCATCCACATTGATTATTTCACTTGCACAACAATCTCACAGGTGTTATCTTTATTTTGGTACCAGATTATATATAATAGCCCTTGTAGTTGTGGATATATACTCTACACATTTTGGGTATGTTATTTTCGGCAAAAATCTGAAAAGGAGGCTTAGTGATAAAGTGGTTAACCAGGGAAAGGTATTATTATTATTTGATTGTTTTTTACTCAAAGGTGGCGTGAGCAGAGTCTGGCCTGCAATAAATCTGCCCTGGAGGAAGGCACCTACAGCAAGTTCAGAACAGGTGATCCCTCACAGGTGCCCCTAAAGGCATTCTTTACATGAGGCACCCTGTAGCAAAAACCTGGAAACTCATTTCTTTACAATTCATCAGTTCTCATATCTGTACATTTCAATCTCTTTTTGAATTGATTTAATATTGTCTCACTTGGAACAGAGATGAGCAACGTGTGGTCCGTCTCCATCATCCCCGCCCGGAGAGAGCAACATAACGCACTGACGTCATCGCTCGACCAGCCAACGGGAGGGAAGGAGTCCGCGGCTGATCCCATACTTGCACTGCCAATGTTGGGTTTGGAGAGAACACAGCAGCCTCAGATTAGTAGCAAGCAGCTGTAGGGATTTCATTTGACCCTTAGGGTTGGAGATATTTCTGTAAGGAAAAATGTGTTTGGCATTGACTCCCAGCTGAAAGTGTCTGGGTTTGATCCCCAATGTCTGCAGCAAGATGCCCTTACAACCCCCTACCTGCTCATTCATAACCCGTATCTCAATAAATGAACTGTAAATCACATTGGAAGAGCATCTGCTAAAATGGCTAAATAACTAGCAATAATAAATGATACCAAAATTGGAAATCATCTCATGGTACAGCGGGTTTCCTCCAGCAGCCATGACCAACCCTTTAAAGACCTAATAGACATTATATTGCGATGCCCTTCCATTCACATTGTCTTTTATCCAAAGTGACTTGAGGCTCAGAACACCCGAAGCATACAATCAGGATTGCAGCAGCTAGTGCCTGATGACCAAGTTTCTAAAAACAAACACAGAGTGTAGAGTAGCTATAGGAATCAGAAAATTAGGGTGCATACAATTTTTATCTTTTGTTAAATCAACTTTCAGAGAATGTAAAACAGCAGGTTTTTTTGTTGATTGAAATTGAGGAATCATAATATAATTGATGATTTAATTACTCCACGCTGCATTGGTGTAGATTGGATAAGTACAGTCGGCTTGATTCTAGAAAGCCCCTGGGAAACATCTGTTGGATGATTTGATTGATGATTCTGGATTTTCTCTTTTTAGTACAGTGTAGCAAAAGGAGATTGAGTTTATTAATTTATTGGTCTAAACAGAGTTTGTTTTCTTTTTGTTCTCATTAGCATGTCAGTGCTCATTACAGCCACATGACATGACACAACATAAAAATATATATTTCCATTCAACGAAATATATAATTATTAGGGATTCTAATGGTAGATATGATATGTAAAAAAAACACAAGCACAATATATTGCATATGAGATATGCTTACAGAATGTATACATAATTATGTTTGATATAATTTATATTAACTCGAGTTAAATCTCACATGAAAAGAGTCAAATGCAATACTTAATGTGAATAGTTGTGGAATATTAATTTATTGGTTGCTTTTTGTGCCACTAAATCACTTTGTATAATACAAGACTTATTTTCTCATGAGTAGCCATTTCCTTATTGTAAACTAATTCCCATCTCTCATTCTATCTATCTCTTTCTCACAATCTCTCTCTTTTGCTACCTATCTTTTTATAACTGTTGAACCACTTGAATGAAATGTGTTTATGGTAAAACACAGTAGAATAATAAAACGTTTTAAGTAACAGGTTTGTTTACATTTCTGGTCTAAATGCTATTCAATGCCTTAGATTTAGTCATACAACCAAGACACAAGTCAGTGTTTTAAACACCTCTAACCTAGAGTTTGTTTGACAGTATTACTATACATAACTATATTTGTTAAGTTACACAACTATAAATAAATATAATCATTGCCTAAATAATCATATAGTACCATCTGGATTTTTTTTTTAAAAGGGCAAAGAGTAACATGAATTAGTAATAGCATTGTTAGCTATGTATTTATGGCAAGGTGAAATAATTGTAGTTAAAAAAGCATCAACAACAAGATTCATGTAGATGAATAGTATTCTAAACTGCCAGTAATCCCAGTAAAGAACATATCCAAATGATGTTAAAAGCTTGACATTTACTAAAAAACAACAACCTACAAACCCATCGCAACAGATCTAGCAGCATTCTACCTGGTTGAATTGAACATGTGACTGACTCTGTTTCTAATGAGGTCATACTTGCCTTGATGAGATAATCCCAATCACATTATAAGGCAAAGTAAGATGTTTGGACGCCGGTGGCTCTGTTCCGTCCAAACGAGTTACCATACAAAGTGGTCTATCCACCTGCTTTCACTGCCCCAACGTGCGAGTCCAGATTGAAACGAGCCGACTGATTGAACATCCTATGTAGTCTACGCAAGCCTCTGATCTCAAAACGCAAAGTTTTTGATATGTTTTTCTAGGACAAAAATATTGACATTTACATTAACAACTAATTGTCTCAACAAACCACAATCAACCTAATCAACACAGACGCAAAACATAAGTATTGCCTGCAGCCAGACCACCTGTGACACCATTTCAGTACGTTGAGTAGGTACATTGTGTTTAGATTATAAAGTCCAATGAAATATGAAATGCCAAATGAACGTACATCCTCAAAACTTCATTTTAAAAACATTGGGGGGACCACTGATGGTTGCCAGCTTTGGTACTCAAACAAACGCCTCTCATGTTAAACTCTCTATCTGTTAAACTCTCTGTCTGCTGTGACAAGGCAGCAAAGAGGCAGAGCGACCGGTGAGCCGCCAACCACCCGTAAAGCATCCCAGCATGCACTTCTCTTCATTGTGGTCCCTTACGGAAACGAAAAGATTCAAATAAAGGCAGGAGGTGATTTTTTCTTTCTTCTTCTACTTTTTTGTTTTCAGACAGGACTTGTGTCCGCTGTGAAACTTTGAAAACATTGTAGCAGCACAGTTCAAAAAAAAAACAGCCATCAAGATGTTGCTGTTGTCTCAGTGAGCAGACACGCCGTGTGTCTGTGTGTCCATGTGCGTGTCCATGTGCGTGTCCGCCACGGTGCACGAGGTTGGGATCGGGGAGGACGTGGTGAGACACCGGAGCCAAAGGGACAGAGACACCGCAGAGCAGCGAGTGGATCAGGTGTTCTGGGCCCATGACTCTACTTGCTGTTGCCACGGGAACTGTGCTGTTTGGTCATGGTTGTTAGCATCTGGCTGATGTAAGAGGTCAGGAGGTCGTCCATCTTGTAGCCCTGGGAGAGAAAAAAATATGTTTGAAGATTATCTGGCAGTCAGTCCCAAACCCTAATTATAAAACACTGTAAAGCACGATATATTTCATATATATTTTTTTTTCATAATTGTCTAACCCTATCGATAGGCCTGAACGATACATCAGTTCTACATCTGCATCCGTCTTGTTGCCGTTAGATAGCTTTCAGTGTACAAAGGAAATGAAGCCATTGATAGCCAGCCCAAATATAATGTCATATAAAACAAAATGTTACCCGTACATGATTATACATGTAATAATATTCTGTACGATTTACCAGGGAGGTTTCACACAGCAACTTGCTGCCACGGACCAGGTTGCCGATGGTGATGTGGAAGTAGGTGTTTCCACTGCTCCAGTTGGAGATCTTGGTGAAGGGGTGGGTGGTCAGAATGTCCTATTTAAACGATAAGAATACAAGAATAACAAGTTAGTATAGAAATCTCCTCCTTCTGGTCTTTCACTGTATATTCAAGAGGTGATGAATAGTACATCCCTTCACACAAAAAGATGTACTTGTATATTCTATTCAAATGGTGTGCTTGTTTGTTTATTCAAATGGTGTACTTGTGTCTATCCAAATGGTGTACTTGTATCTATAAAAAAATGCAGACCCACCTTTGACTTTGGATCGATGAGACTAACCCCGTGTTTGTTGATGGCTATCAGGAGGGTCTCTGGGTAATTTGGATCTGTGGTTTGCTGCAGAGAACAACATGGGACCACTTCATCAATCACCACCAATACAGACAGACAGATGGGCAGACAGACAGACAGACAGGCTGACAAAGAGATGGACAGAGAAATAGACAGACAGACAAAGAGATTGACAGCGAAACGGACAGACAGACAGAGAGAAGGACAAGACAGGGCGGACAAAGATGGACAGAGAGACAGACAGACGGAAAGACAAGACAGGCGGACAAAAAGATGGACAGAGAGACAGAACGACAGACAGACAGACTGACAGACTAGCAGACAGAGAGAAAGAGAGACAGACAGACAGATAGACAAAGAGATTGACAAGACAGGCGAACAAAAAGATGGACAGAGACAGAACGACAGACAGACTAGCAGACAGAGAGAAAGAGAGACAGACATACAGACAGACAGACAAAGAGATGGACAGAGATACAGACAGACAGAGAGAACGAGAGATGGCCAGACAGAGACAGACAGAGAGAGTCTGACGGACAGACTTCTTTACCTTGACTTCAAAGAATGCTGAGCCGAAGGTCGGCCATTTGTAGATGATCTTAAGGAAGGAGAGTTTGGCCTCTTCCCCAGTCTTCCCCGAGTGCTTGTTAAACAATGACATGATGGACTAGTGGAAAAGCAAACACATACAGAAAAGTGATGTAAGAGGCAGTTAATTATCCAAGATGGAATACTCCACTCACTGTGAAATTGTTTTTTTGTGTGCTGTTCATTCATTGAAATGAACACTTATTATACACTTGATCACATATTCTTATCTACTATGCATGCAACTATCAAATAATATATGAAAGGTATTTCAGCAGTGTTATTGTATGAGTTTAGTTCACTCCTTTTTCATCATTTAACATCATTTTAAACATGTTCGTAGGGAAGCTGTCTAGGTTATGAATTTTACTTGATTTAGACTGTGTGTGACTGTAGGATTATAAAATAAAACACAAAATGTCAAACTGCAAAGATCTCCAGGTTGTTTGGATCAAAACAGAACGCATTTACAGATAACCTACCTTAACCTGTGCACACAAACACCCTCCACAACAAACTAGGGTCATCATTGTGTCTCTGTGGCTGTTCAACCCACCCTCTTCCAGTCCTCAGGCGAGAGCAGCCTCATCTGGTCCTGGGGAAGCAGCTCTTTGAGGATCTTGGGGACGTTGGCGAAGTGGGACTTGTCGTCTTCGAACTTCACCCTGTAGATGAGCGCTGCTAGCTGATGCACCTCGTCCCGAGAGCACCTGTGGTAGCCGCGCAGGTACTTGGGCAGCTCCTACGCGCACCATGGAGGGGAGGCTGGCATCATAGAGGAGGAGGCTGTGTGTTGTGTGTGTGTGTGTGTGTGTGTGTGTGTGTGTGTGTGTGTGTGTGTGTTTGTGTGTGTGTCTGTGTTTGTGTTTGTGTGTTAGTGTGTGCCTGCGTCTGTGTGTGTGTGTGGTGTGTTTGTCTTTCGAATTCATAAGGATATTGCAATATGGATGACCACAATCGGCCTACTTGAGAGAGTTGATTTGAAAAGTGCATAGCTTCATATCGATAATCATTGTTTTTGTCATACAATTTCATCAATACTGAGCAGCGCACAAGACGTTAAATATAAACACTTATTTGTATGTTTGGTGGCAGCATAGATAAATACATGCGAGACTGGATCATCACAAACTTTAAACATGTGCATTAAAAATAGAAACTTACATGGACAGGGAAATTACCATTACTAGTTACTATTTAGTTATTTAGCGACACTTTAATCCGAAGCAACTTACTGGTTATTATTTCTCAGATACATGTGATGAAGACGCAGGTAGGGGTTGGGGCATCGTGCTTCAGGACTGTGGACATTGGGTTTCAAACCCATGACACTCTAACCGCTAGACCCCAGCAACTAAAATAAAACAAGTACCACTTACTTGGTAGAAATGGAAGACCGAGTCGGCCATGGCATCCTTTCCAGGCACCATGTTGGTCCACAGCTTCTTCATGAAGAACACCTGGTAGGTCAGTGAAGGCACTACACCTTCAAACACAATGGAACAAGTACTACTTACTATATATACTATTGAGTCATTAAGCAGAGGCTTTAATCTAAATGTGACTCACGGTGCATTTAGATACAGGTCATTAGGTAGCAGGTAAGCCCCCTTGCTCAAGGAAGGCTTACATGTAGACTGTGGGCATGTCTGGGGATCAAACCCAGTTCCCCTTCGGCGGGGCATCGAACAAATTAGCCACTACACTATACTGCCCACAAAGGAGGAGAGGAGATCTTCAGGTACTAGTTAGACACAGCACATTTAGCAAATCCACATTCTCTGTTACAGCATCCAAGGAATGGAACCATTGACCAACCGCTACCCGTAACTGCAACACATACTGCTCCTCCACAAAGTTAAGACCATGGCTCACTAACAAGCCACAATGCACTCACTAAACCACCGTCCGTACCCTTGTTTACTGTTTCTGTGTGTTTTATGTCTGTTTTATACCAGTGATGCAGGTCCTGTGTGTCCAGAAGTGATATATTTATGATGTCAGTTTCGGGGTTGGTTTAGCTCAGGAGGCAGAGCGGGTTGACTTGTAACCGGAAGTTTGCTAGTTTGAGCCCCAGCTCAAAGTGTCGAGGTGTCCCTGAGCAAGACACCTCACCCTAACTGCTCCCGACGAGCTGGCTTTCGCCTTCCATGGTTGACTCCGCCGTCGGTGTGTGAATGTGTGTATGAATGGTGGTAGAATTGCTTTGGATAAAAGCGTCTGCTAAATGCCCTAAATTTTAATTGTATTTAATATAATGTATTTCAATGTATGACCTGCCCAGGGACTGCAGATTTTAATTTGCAGAATTATTTGCAGAATATTGAATATAAGATTTAATACCAAGAGCTATATTGTATTTTTTGTTTTTTTCAAATCCTGATTAAACAAATTGCCTTATCTTTGCCAAACCCTTATCTTAACAATCTTTTTACAGTGATTTTCTTTTTACCGTCTTTTGCTTGTCTGGCTTTTTTGATCCAGTCGGTCAGGTGTCTCACAAAGTCAAAAAAGAAGTCCCCATCTGGCACACTGATGACCTAGGAAAAGCCCATAGACAACCATTTACCAACATATCATACAGAATTAGGATTAGAGGATATACCGATACACCTATAGATTTTATGAATTTATTTGTATTTCCTTATTCAAAAACATAAACAATGATCAAAACTGATTCAAGAAAACATAATTAAATAAAAGAAACATCTCCCAAAATGTAATGGCTTATTCCTATATTATACATGGAACAAAAACATGGAGAATCAGAGACGAAAACATAAATTGTATGTCTAGGTGTCATCACACCTTCATGTAGACTTGCAAATGTATACGCACACACACACGCAAGCTCACACCCACTTTACAGTTTCCCTGTATAGTGTCATGTGACGGTTTTACAAAGGCCCTCATCCCCCTTACCTTGTCAGTGATCTTTACAAAGAGGCTGAACCCCTCGGAGGATTTCAGCATCAGCCGTCCTGATATATTGTGACAGAAGTCCTTTGCCTTGGTGCTCGACTCCACCTCAAACACCTAGAGACGCGCACATACACACAAGACCAGTTGGCATAAAAACGGCCTTCTACTACATTTCCCTATTTTACTATAGCAGATGCTGTTATCCAAAGCAACTGACTATGAATACAGGTACGGGTCAGGTCAGGCAGGCTACGGACATCAGGGATCGCACCCAGGGAGTCTGCACTATTCTTACCTCGTCTGAATCGTCCGGGAAGTAGACCTTGTGGAAGATCTGAGTTGTTTTATGTTGGATGGCCTCCACCTCCACTAGGTGAGGAGGGTACTTCCTGGATCCGTTCCTAGGGGACAGGGACAGTGTTCAACATGGGCTCGTGGTGGGTCATCTAAATGCTAAAAGCCATCCAACCATGGCACGTGGTTGCACTGTTGCTCGTCCGATGATAGAAGACAAAGGAAATACCTCTAAATCGATCATTTAAATATGTAGACTGATCTTGGTGTGTTACGACGTAGGTAGCCTCACAAATCAGACATCCGAGTGATATCTTAAAGGTACCATATGTATCACAGAGCGTGTGTGTGTGATTACCGCAAGGCCTTCTGCAGGCGCTGCATGCAGTCTGGAGCCAGAGGGTGGTGCTTCTTGGCCTGCAGGAACTTGTGGACGTGAGGCAGCAGGACGTTGCTGGGGGGGAACAGGCCTGTACAGAGCCACAGCAGCTCCCAGCCCTTCTCCTCACTGTACCTAGACACGAATCACACACACACACACACACACACACACACTATCAATCCAACTTTATTAAGCACTTTTCTTGCAAAACTGCAATACAAGTGCTTTAGAAGGCAAACAAGACAACAAGAACAAAAGATATCAGTTGACAAATATCAATTGAATTAATATTAGTAATTCACATAAATACAAATGCACAAACACACGCACGCATGCACACATGCACGCACGCACGCACGCACGCACGCGAGCCTACTTGACGTTGTTGTCGGTGAGCTGTCTGAGGATCTGGCAGAAGATCTCGTCCTTGAGCACCTCGGTCTTCAGCGCGCCTTCGAAGATCTGGTCGGTCAGCTCGTTGACGGAGCGCGAGCGTTTGGACGGGTAGTCGCCCATATACTTCATCACTGGTGGAAAACCGTCGTCAAGGGTTCAAGGGTAAAAGAGGCGGGTGACATCAACGTTTGCAGTAAAAACGATCAATACACGATCAGTGAAACGGGCTAGGCGGTAAAATCATTAACCAAGACAACACATACTGCATGTCAGTGGCGAGAGTTCCACACAAGCTGAGAATGCGGCAGATGCCCAGGCGTTTTGGAAGACGAACGAATTTGTATTGAAAATAATCTTCAATGTTATTTTTTTAATAAAGAAACAGTATAAGTGTTTAATCATTCCAACATTTGTTGTTTTTCCTCCAATTTCCTCCTGTTTTTCCTTCGATTGATTTCCTCCATTCATCCTTACTTTAATTAAACCTTGATTTATAAGAATCAGAAGCTCTTTTCCAAACGCACCCTGTTAAAGACACGCATGTCTTTAGAATGAGCGCCCCGAGAGGAAACCCATCCATAAACACGCGGACCACGTGGCAAATCTGCACAGAACAGCCGTGGGCAGGTTTAAATCAAGACACAACACACCAGAAACCAATCCTATCCAAAATGGTGGCGGTTAAACCAGAGACACGGCCAACTGCAGCACGGTGGTGGGATAATAAACCAAGAGGCTAGGCTAACCAAGAGGCTAGGCTAACCAAGAGGCTAGGCTAGTCAAGCAGAAAGGCTTGTGACCCTGTAGCCGCAACACAACACAAGATCCAGGAAAGGATATAGATGAAAGCCAGGCAGGCCTCCTGTGAGAGCTCGTCGTGGGCCAGCACCTTCTTGAGCAGGGGCTGTTTGAGGGGCTCCCTGGTGCAGCTCCACAGACGCTCCTTCCCCCGCGCCTTGGGGATCATCACCCTGCTCAGGGTGCTCTTAGGAGGGGGTCTGGAGAGAGAGTGCAGAGGGGAGAGGGATGATATCAGACGGACAGACAGAGCGAGAGAGAGCGGGAGAGAGAGCGAGCATGGGAGCGATCAAGAGAGAGAGAGAGAGGGATCGATCTATTGTTGGGAAGTTTTTGAGTGGGAACCATTTGGCAAATCTTCTATTTTTACCTTTTTAAATTTTTTTTTCCATTTGATCTCTTTTGTATTTAACCTTATCTTTTACTTCATATTGCTCTTTCAATCCCCTCGTTCGCTCTGTTGAGGCAGCCTGGAGGCCATTGCCGTGAGAGGCCGCCGCTGCTCTTCACTCAACTCATAGACACGTGACCATGCGCGTCTGCACCTGAAGTAGTCGAAGGAGAACTCCTCCAGCGTGTAGGGCTTGACCTTGTCCAGGTGCTCCGCCTCAGACAGCTGGGTCATGGTGATGGACTCTCTCCTCTGGTCCGGAGTCATGGTGACCAGGGCCTGCAGGGGGCGGAGCCAGGACAACCATGGACGAGTGAAGAGACGTTTACATACAGATGTCGACACACCCATGGACTCTCCCGTTGTTGCACCCTTGCACATGTTTGCACATGAACCACCAAGCCCATTGGTGCGTTTTTCCATGGTTCTTTTTGTCATGTAAAAACTTTTATTTTACCAATGTTA
>OOFG01099796.1:0-10047 GCA_900323295.1 Molva molva | reverse complement strand
CACGCACGCACATGCGCACACCCACACACACACACACACACACACACACACACACACACACACACACACACACACACACACACACACACACACACACACACACACACACACACACACACACACACACACACAGTACAGGTGGTGGAACATATGGTGAGATAAGACAGTTGGGTTGAGACATAAAAAAATGAAAGGGCATCTTTGATGTTTCTCTAATCAGTGTAGGATCCACTGATTACAATCTTTTTGTGTAAATACATGTAAATACACAATATTTTTGTGTATTTACATAGCACACATTACATGTAATTTAAACAATATGTTGGAACTAAACACTTAAATAAAGTTAACGTTTTTGGATTTATGTACATACGACCTGTTATGTAAGGAATGTTCTCATCAGCAACAGGTAAATTAACCCGTTAAGCGCAACCTGTTAGCTAAAAAAAACGATTCTTGACCATTTTCATGGATGGTGGATTCGCTCGCTGCACAACATTTTCTGGCTAGCCCCAGAAGTTATCTCTACAAACCAACTCCCAGTAGGAGTAGTAGGGAGTTCACCATTCCTCATCCATGCTCACACAGACCTCGTTGGACTTTGAAGATCCACTCACTCATTCTATGAGTCATGCAATGGATGGCTACGTTTCTTTGAAATATCCATATCCAGCGGTGTTGAAGACAGCCAGGGTTAAATCCCACTAGGTAGGGCTTAGGCATCTTCTTTAAGGATGCCTGCAAGTAAGGCTGCACACATAAGGGAATCGAACCTGGGGGTCGAAAACCGCATCCACAACACCATACTAGCCCGTTTAAAACACCCTTATACAAAACAGCTTCAAAGGGAAACGAGTCCCCATTGGACACCGAGCAGGTCGATAGAAAGCTACTGTCTAAATGATACCCGGTCTGGTAATGAATCCCCGGTTTCCATCCTTATCGTCGGGTCTTGAGCACCGGACCATCTGTAAGGGCAGGCTCACCAGAGGGGGCATGTGTCCACGGTGCATCTGGCCCGTGGTGATCTGCTGCTGGGCCGAGGGCATGGAGCCCAGGTTGAAGTTCTCCGGCCCGCCGACGGAGCCGGAGCGGATGATGCCGGGCAGCGCCACCGAGCCGTGCTCCACGTGGCCCACGCGGTTGAACTGCTGCTGCAGGATGGTGGACCTGGAGGAACACGGGGACGGTGGGGAGAGTGTGAGGAGAGCCGCTTCCCCTGCCCTTAAATCAAGTTAACGTTTTTGTATTTATAGTGCGTGAGACCTGTTGTATAAGGGATGTTCTTGTCAGGAACAGGTGAATTAATTCGGTGCGTTTAGCTAAAAATACGGTTCTTTACCGTTTTCATGGACGGTGGATTTGCTCGCTGCACCACGTTTTCTGGCTAGCCCCAGAAGTTATCTTTACAGAGCATCTGAAACCAACTCCCAGTAGACTGAGACCCCCAGAGACCCTCTTTGTCTCTTGTTACTGATGTGAATGAGACACATCAGGTCAACTGTACAACTGCTGTCAGAGACGTTAGAGACTGCTTCTCTACACATTGATGTGACATGCAGCTCTCTGTCTCTAGGTGTAGGATTTCACTTTAGAGCGAAGAGCGGAACGTCCTTCCCAGTCATGGTTCAACTGCAAAACTAGCTTTTGAATTACTTTTTTTTTGTCTAATAAGACACACAATAGAGAATATAAAAAGGGATAGAAGTTGATGAACAAGAAATTCACTTTTTGTTCACAATGGGAACGGCAAAAACAAAAGCACACACACACACACACACACACACACACACACACACACACACACACACTCGCGTGGCTACGCTGTCATGCTCAACGGATGACACCAACTCTAATTGTTAATTATGGCTTATTTTGAGAGGCAGCAATTATGATTTTGTGAGAGCCAAAACATGAATCGGTACGGCAGCAGCATGAATTCTGCCATTCTGCATCTGTCGCCGGGCAGGGTTGGGGTGGGCATGGGGTGTTCAGCAGAAGAAAAGACACATATTTACAGTGACGAATGGCCCAGCAGTGCAATGTGACAGGACACCGGCCCGTCAGCCTTCATCTGACTCCCCTCCCCGAGATACCAGCCAACCAAACCAGGAGTGACAGGCACCCAACGGTGAAATTATTACAGAGGCAAAATGCATATTAAATGCTTTCAAGAAGAAGATATCTTCATGAGAAGAATAAATATGATAATAAAGCAGCTTCACTGTCCCATTGGGGACAGTTAGTTTGCCAAAATATATATATTTTGGCAAACTAACACTTACGTTTGAGTAATTTAGAAAAATCCAAGGTGTTTGTGTGTGTTTTACTTTAACATGACTTCTCTTGTGGTTACTGTGCTTGGCCATGTAGAAATTTAATTATATGCACAATTAAACAGTGAGGGTTGAATTCACATGAGGGGTAACCAGCCTTCAGAGCTCTGAATATGACTGGTCAGCAGACGTTTGTGTTTAGCAGAGTATGGACCCCACAGGAGTTAGCATGTGCACTCTACATGCAAACACGTGCACACACACAGACACACACACACAGGTGATCTCTCACTTCTTCGGAGAGACCGATTCCTCCAGCATGGTGGACTCCTCATCCCCCTCAAGGCCGAAGCGATCCTTGCTCTGCTTCTGTTGAAATGAAAGAACAAAAACCATCAACATACACTAGCATGGTTAGCATGACATGGTTAGCATTAATCTACACTAGCATGGATAGCATGACATGGTTAGCATTCAAGGAAAACATTCAAGGGTCAACCTGGACCCTATTTCAATCATTTTGGGTCTAGGGGATCCGCTATGTTTGTTATTGTGTCCAACCAAGTCTCGCTCAAGGAGAAGTCTCGGAAATATCCTGAAATGATTGCAGGATATTTCCCTATTGTCATTACCCCCTCAACAATTCAACTCTCGCAAGACTTCTCTTTGAGCAAGACTTGGTTGGACACAATAACAAACAGACGTGATCAACAGAAACAAGTTTTATTTCTCTGTAGGGATCCTTTCCATAATGTTAGAATACAATCTGAGTCAGTGGCAAAAACAAGCACCTTAGAGGACACATTGACATGGCGCTATTGCCCCAAAGGATTACGTTGCAGCCCATTTTCTCGGATTACGGATGCAGTGTTCTCGCTCAATACTGGACCAATTTCCCAAATGATTGTCTGCATTATTCCCTTGGACCCAAAATGATCAGAAAATACGGTCCAGGTTGAAAAATCACGAAGTTTCCCTGAACGTGCACTAGCATGGTTACCATTAACGTACACTAGCATGGTTACCATTAACGTACACTAGCATGGTTACCATTAACGTACACTAGCATGGTTACCATTAACGTACACTAGCATGGTTAGCATTAATCTACACTAGCATAGTTAGCATGACATGGTAAGCATTAACGTACACTAGCATGGTAAGCATGACATGGTTAGCATTAACAACCACTAGCATGGTCAGCATGACATGATTAGCATTAACAACCACTAGCATGGTAAGCATGACATGGTTAGCATAAACGACCCATAGCATGGTAAGAATGGCGGGCATAGTAGAATGTAAAGCCGTCAAGTCTTTTCAACAAGTCTTGAGATGATGTCTTGCCTTTTTGAGGATGATGTCGATGTATCCGGCGATGAGCTGAGATATCTGCTCTCCCTCTGTGGTCTGAACCGAGTAGTAACTCTCCTGGTACTCCCCAAAATCCTTCAGAGCACAACGGAAGACAAAGCAAAAGGGTTCTCAGGTAAATCTAGTGGCTTTTAAAATACCATTATTTTTTTCAAAGTCCTCTGGTGATTTCTGCTCCGGTGACTTGTGGTTTCCTCACAAGATGAGGTGGTTCGATAAAACCGCCAACTCCAACGCCATCATTCCTTCGGCGGATAAAAGGAGAAAATTGACTGGCTTTCACGCTTGTCCCAGCATCTTCAAGCTGCTGATTTACAGCAAGATGTATTCAGTGGGAAAATCTCTCCACTGTTCACTTCAAAGCGTTCCATAGAGGGACAAGAAAGATACAATAATTCATTCAAATCAGTGCTAGTAAACACACGCAAATTCGTTTTTCTTTAGTTTTTTCTAATTTCCAAATGGGCATATCCTATTTAATCTTTAAATGCAGTGTTCCTTTCTAGCGGGGAGCAGCCTGGCCTAATAAGACGATTGAGCGGGGAAACATACTGTGCTGTCAACAACAGCCGCTGTTACAAAATGGAAATAGCTCTCGGATGAATAAAACATTGATCTCTCCCATGTCTCCTCCTATAGAATCTATTATATTCTGGGAGGAAAGTGCAGGTTAAAAGGCCTCAAAGTAAACCACGTATAGCTCCCTTTAAAGCCTAATCAATGCGAGACTCTGCTTGTGTTGGAGAACAACAGCGGTGGAAGCAGAGGTTAAACATGGCCCATTAGGAGTCCTATACGTTCCTGTATGAGATGAGTTCCATGAGTAGCATCATGTTGCTATGCATGCAGGGACATCATGTAGCGTGTTCTGTCTGACGGCGAGGCGGTTACCAGGGTGAAGCTCTTGGGCGAGGCCGCCCATCTCTTGACGGTGGTGAGGGGCCACTCCTGCACCACGTCCTTGGTCTTCTCCTCCACCCGCATCACCGACTCCTTGGTGATGCCCAGCAGCCGAGGAACCAGCTTGTTCTTGCTCTTCATCTTCTCCTGAGGTATGGAAAAGAAAGAAGGAAAGAATCAAAGAAAGAAAAACATGACATGAAGATCATGTGGGTGTCCCCCACCTACGAAGATGATTCAGACAGGGTAGTAAAAAATGTAATCAAACGTAAGCACTGCGCTGTTAGGGCAGAGCTGTCTTAATAATGCAACCCTTCCTCGGTTCTTCCGACCTTTAGACAGTCTGTGGGTTCACAGCTGGCGGTGAGGCGAGGGACTCTGGCTGTGAACCCTGCCGAGCTGGGTCTTGTTTAACTGCTATACCCACTGGGCCCGGTCTACCCAGGTTGCAGTCACTGTCAGCCTGCCAGCGTGGGGCTCTCTGCACCAATGGCTTCGGAGCGACCCCATCGCCCAATGGGAATCTATAATATCTCGCTGTTCGGTTGAAGCCCCACTTGGCCCGCCTCCAGGAGCGTATGACAGCACGACAGAGAAAATTGCAGGTTTGGAGAAGCGGGGGAGCCGACCAGGCTTCGTAGATCCATAATGCGGGGGCCGTTTCCAGCTCATGGTCAAAATGAAGAGGTAAGAACAAAGGCTGTGGAAACCCTGCATCATTTCAATGTTCTTTCTCACAAGGACAGATAAGGTTAAAGTGACAAATACAATAGTTTCCCAGGGTTGGAAGAAACCATCCATTGTTTTAATCAACTGCTTTGCATGTCACTGTGCAAGGTTTGAATTCAAGTCAGGAAGTCTTTCTATCTTAAGTGGTTCTGTGTTTTTTTTGGGACTGTTTCATACATTTATTTTTAATCCAACATCCCTGGGAAGATATCTGGCAGGAAAGAACGAAAGAGAAGGTTGAATCAATGTCAAAAGAGTCTTTAATTGGCTCCAGACACGTACCAGCGCACACAGGTATGCACGCACACACTGTAGCACTCACATGTGCGCACACACACACACACACTGTAGCACTCACACACACACACACACACACACACACACGGACATGCGCACGCAAACACACTATCATGAGAAATCATCTCCCCTTTACTACATAATCTTGAATCTAAATTAAATATTTTTGATGTAAATTAAGCTATCCATGAACTCTCCAGGAAGAAGTCCGACAGAGATTCAAAGAACGTGCTTCAGAGCTACAGCAAAGACGCATCTTGCCTCTCTTCCTCTTTTAGCTGCAAGAGAAAGTGCCTATGGAGTGAATTATTTAACAGTGTCTTAAAATCTCCATCACTGCACCTCATGACACGCGCACACACACACACACACACACACACACACAGACACACACACACACACACAACCAAATGAATCCTGACCTTGGAGTCTCTGCCTCAAATGCTTGCGAAAACATTGCATTTTGTTGTCCATTAGGAGCACAATAGACGGCGCGACTCTCTCCCCATTTTCCGACAGGGTTTAGAACCCAAATGGGCCTCCGCCGAAAAGCTCTTATCAGAGTGCCTGCTGCCTCTCATCATGCCGGCAGACTGCACTCTCATTCTGTTGGCCCAGCCCGAAGTCCAAATGATCATTGTCTCAACCGTGGTTCCAAAAGTGCGGTGATCCCCTAACTGTCGAAAGATATTGCTTTGTGTTATGAAACCGGAACCACGTTGCATGTTTTGATGGCTTTATCAAAGTCATAAATGTGTGACAGCACTTGACAGTAGGGCTAGACTCAGTTAGTACACAGCTGCTGTGGCTCGTTAATGCTGGAGGGGAGCCAGTCTGTTGCTGTAACTACAGCCCCTCATTAAGCAGCTTTCCTTCACGGCACACCAATCGCTTTTTAGAGTAAGACTTGCATTGATCTTTTATTTGTATACCTCTCCGGAATGACACTGGGCACAATACTGAAATACGACCGATCTTAAATCAGGAATTGTTTGTGGAACTTCTTCTTATATTCTCGCCCGTCGTGTGGCTCTTGTGTGGCGCACCACCCACCTGACGAGGTAATCACTGGTGAGCAATCTTACCTTGACCAGGAAGAAGGACACTCCGTAGGTCGGCAGGGACCGGGCCAGCTTGACGTATTTGACCTTCGCCTCGATCTCCGTCATTTCCCCACAGTTCTTATGATCCTGCCATGATCCAAAGATAACACACACGTGTCAAGACTTCCTGCGACGGACTGCGTTACATTCAGTGATGTGCTTTAGACAACGTTATCTTTAGTCGGGTTACATGCCAGTTAATGCAGGGACAGTTGAACATAACAATACTATGAATGTTAAGCAATACCTTGTGCCGTTCAATACTTAACATACTTGGAATATTTTCTTCTCTGATCCCCTCTGCTTAATGTACTCTTTGGGTAGGAACTCCTTCAGGCTGTGGGGGTGTGGAGGGGGGCAAGAACAGGACATTTTTACAAGGTTACAAATTGTGCTGCCGGCATTTCCTTTTCTGTAAACATACTTCTACATATGAGGTCATTCTTGCCACGGTGCCGGCAGATCAACAGCAACAGTTCTAACAGCTGACGTGAGCGAGCCCTGAGCATTTCACATTGGAAAATCCCTTGAAGGAATCACCAACACACACACACACAGGAAGAGCGGCACAGCTTGGGAACTGTTTGAACAAACACACGCACCAAATCAGCGCTGGAGCACGGCCACTGAAAAGCAACACAGGTGTGGTTGGTCAGGGTGTTAAATGTGTGTGTTGTCCGATAAGGAGGACTTACTCCAGGAATCCTGGCTTATGTTTGTGTTCCACATGGGGCCCGAACTGGATGTAAGCCTGGATGCCGGCGAACTCGCAGGCCTTATCAAAGGACACGGGGTGGGAGCCGTTGAGTATGTCATCCCTGGCCTGCAGGAGGGGAATGGAGAACAGGAAGGAAACGTGGGTAAGAGAAAGAGACACACACACACGGATACACAAAACCACGGAGCTTGTGACTGTGCACTGCACGTTGCAGGAACTCCCCCGAACACAGGGCCGGGATTAAACCATTTAATGCTGCTTTTAGAGAGTGTATTTGCGGAACGGCGTATTCATCAAATATTACCGCGTGACAAACACTCTCAGTGGGGACCGCAGACGGCTTGTTTGTTGCAATAAACCAAAAGATGCAATATTGCATTTGTGCCGAGTGTGTAGTACTCAAAACGCGGTGAATACATTTCCTATTAATTACGGGGTCTTCTCGGGTGGGGCGTTCTCAGGGAGCACCTCGGGCTGCCTGTTGTCTCTGGCCCCTTTAGTCGCTTGGAGAGAGAAGAAGCTAGCACAAGTCTTTGTTGCCGGCTCAAAAATAGTTGCCAGTGTATTCGTTTTTCTCTGGAGGGCATTCAGTTCTTGTTCGCACTCTCTCCCCCCCCCACCCACCTCTCTCTCTCTCTTACACGTACACTCTCTGCACACCGCTCGCTCACTCTTCCAAGATTAATAGCTCACTAAGATAGGAAAGCAAGCTGACAAGGGAGCCTCCACCAGAGCTTTTAGCTCCGCCATATTGCTGCACAGCCTCGGCTCGGCTCGGCTCACTGCAATGTCCTATTACATTAATGCCAAACTAAGCAGATGCTTATTGCCTCAATCTGAACAAGAATCATCTGCACTCAAATCCGCACCCTTTCTCTTCACTCTAATGCACAGTGATTATACAGTTCAGTCCCGAACTTCAGTTCCACGCTCTAAAGTGGTGGCTGAATTCATGTGTTCCCGAATTGTGATTATTCTTAAGGAGCACAAAGGAATACATGACAAGGTATATCTATTTTTTTAAATAAAGAATATCATATTTAATCACATCACACATTTGATTATTTAGTTGGATAATTATTAATTAATCATCAGTTATTAGTAAAAAAAAAACTTAAAAAAAACGTTACATTTTTATTTATTTAAACAACCACAAAGCATCCTCTCCTTAAACGAAATGAATACAGTGGACCGATTTTACTTGAAACGGACAAGCCTGACCGTAGAATCTGAGCATGATTGACTCACTCGAAGTCAAGCAGACCAAACCCTCTCACAGCGGATGGAGTGTCCGCTGATACTAGGCCACTCGTTCAAGAGCGTTCAGCTGCATAGTGGAAATGAACTGCGAAACATCAAAAGCTCTGACTCTGACCGCCTCGGGCTGCACTCTCCGAGGTCGTCCGGTCCGCTGCCGCCCCGCGCTGGGGCCCCACAGATAGTACCAGGATAGAAATAAACGCTGAGGAAGGGGATACGGCGAAGAGACCCCCCACATACGCAGGGATTGATGGACGGGGTAACTGTTAAATCGTTAGGGCCGACCAATCAACGATGGCAGATCCAGTGGCTTGCACAACAGACATGTTTTCTCTAAGGAGGAAAAGGGAAATAGGTACGTTGCGAGTGTTCCAGTCCGTAAATGATGCATGTACAGACTGGACTATACGCTACAATAAACACGCTAAACTGAATAGGCCAACGTGTTGAGGTCATGTTTCTACTCCAGAGCAAATGGCACTGAAGTGCTTTTGTAATGAACACTCTATCTCATCTGCTCGGGTTGATGTTGTTACTGCAAGTGCAAAACGAACAATTTGTTGCTCGTTTTGTTGAACGTTGAGCTAAATGAGAGCCGGCTAAACGTTGTCGCTGAAATGGTCCACCGCGTGCTCCGTGTATTGTGTATGGGCCACCAGCAGAAAGGGAGTGCCTGTGTGTAGTAAAAGAGATTAGTCTATTTCTGGCGGAGCATCCCCCGATGACTGTGTGTGTGTGTGTGTGTGTGTGTGTGTGTGTGTGTGTGTGTGTGTGTGTGTAGGTGTGAATGTGTGCATGCATGTGTGTGCGTGTACAGCTGGAAATCTGTGTTTGTGTTTGTGTTTGTGTGTGTGTATGTGCATGCGTGTGTGTGCATGTGTGTGTGTGTGCATGTGTGCATGTGTGTGCGTGTGTGTGTCTGCGTGAGTGTGTGTGTCTACGTGTACATGAGTGAGTAAAAGAGAAATCCCAACTATCCATCCATCAAAGAACAAAATTACCAAATGAGTTGAAACTCTCATACCTGTCTAAAGAATGTCTGTTATGGAGAGACAGTCTGTTCTTCTGACAGGGACCTCAGTGCAGCTCTGCTGCTCAGATCCTCATGCAACTGATAGTGCTGTCAAGCCTTGGGGAAATTCACATCAATTGTTCTGTAGTGATCTGCCATGTTCTGTCTCTCTCTCTGCCATGTTCTGTCTCTCTGCCATGTTCTGTCTCTCTGCCATGTTCTGTCTCTCTGCCATGTTCTGTCTCTCTCTCTGCCATGTTCTGTCTCTCTGCCATGTTCTGTCTCTCTCTCTGCCATGTTCTGTCTCTCTCTCTGCCATGTTCTGTCTCTCTGCCATGTTCTGTCTCTCTCTCTGCCATGTTCTGTCTCTCTGCCATG
>OOFG01099794.1:0-15503 GCA_900323295.1 Molva molva | reverse complement strand
ACACACACACACACACCCTTTGACAGTCAGGCCCCTCATAGACTACACTCTTGCAGTGAACAGATGAACTTTAGCCTTTTACCGAACGTCTTGTCCTTACAACTCCCTCTCAGAACAGCGGCCAACACACTGGGGCTGTTCCAATTGAACAACGGCCCTTTTGGGACCACAGCCTGTATGTCTCTCTATCCTGGTCAAAGACTTGAGTCTCTAGAGCACTTCCTAGCCACACAGTGTGAACTGTGTTCTGTTTAGTTTGCCTGGTGTCTCTCTACACTGCAAGCTGGGTGATGAGTGATGGACAGATGTCAACTGTCTCTTGGACTAGATTAGAATGCTAACATGTCTGCCTAGACGTGATTGGCAGATGAGGCAAAGAGTTGCTCGCCCACCCATCTCGCTCTACAATTACAAACTCTTTGATTTAGTGTACCTTGTGTAATCTTTTTATTCCATTTTCACATTCAAGTCCATAAAATCTAACATCTACAGTAATAATTTGTTCAGTTTCTTACACATCCACCAACACATGCACCCTCGGTCTCTCTCCGTTCTTCTTTCACTCAAGTCTCTCTTTGCGAGCTCGTCCTCTAACGGTCTCCCAGCTAAATGTCGCTCACTTCCATATATGGTAACTGGGTCATATCCTCCGTCCACCTCATCATAGCTGGATGTCTCCCCCCTCCCCCAAGGTAGCAGTGATACTTTCTCTCAAGTTATTGTTTACTAAAATAGGCCTCCCACAGATGCCGGTGTCGTCTGTAGTCTGAAGTCTGACTGCTCTTGAAGTTTCTTCGCCATCCATCCAGTCTTTTTATATTTCTTATATAACCATGTTCCTCTCCTCTCCATGTTCCTCTCCTTGTTGTGCGATGTTTAAACCTAGAATCTCTAACCACTTCTTCACCACCATGGATTTGTAGTAAGGTTAATAGATTAAAGCAATGCGTTGATGAATCCATAAGATGGACCAACCCTTTACATTGCAATATAAGTAGAAGCAAAAAAGAAGCAGGAAAAGGGATCTGGCTTCATACTGGGGGAGGGGGGGGATATGTAACTTCACCTTGTAATGTTATTGAAAAGATCACTCATCAAGTTGTTGGCACTCAGTTGACATAGAAACGTCCACTGTAACTATGGTGAAAGAGACAGGTCAATAAGGAGCCGGTAGGGGTTAGACAGTACAGACAGGTCAATAAGGAGCCGGTAGGGGTTAGACAGTACAGACAGGTCTTTAAGGAGCCGGTAGGGGTTAGACGGTACAGAGACGGGTCATTAAGGAGTTGGTAGGTGTTAGACAGTACAGAGACGGGTCATTAAGGAGCAGGTAGGGGTTAGACAGTACAGACAGGTCATTAAGGAGCAGGTAGGGGTTAGACAGTACAGAAGGAAAATATTTGTTTATGTCGCATAACCAAAACAGAAAAACGGCAACGGTGGAGCAGATGGCCGCGTTCACTCATATCAGGGACTGGTCGTAAATGTTGGTGATTAGGTTGGAGGGATCGGTCTTTACAGCAGCATGACCGTGAAAGGGTGGACTGAGTCTACAGTGCGAGTCTGTGTGCGCGGGTAAGACTAAAAAAAAATGTCACCGCCTTTTTTTCCGCTATCTATTTTTGCCGATGTACCAGTACTTTCTCTTTAGCCAATAGTGTAGTAGTTGGCAAGTGTATAGGTATTGGTGCTTCGGCACGTTAGCCCCAATAAACCCGGTCATATTCCTATGAGCACCCACTGCACCCGAGCTGTTGGTAATGTTTTGAACCCCACTCCGAATGTCTCCCTCTCTCACAGCTAAGAGGTCACAGTTTCAGATGATGAGGAAGATGCACTACAATGAAGGCATGAACATCAAGCTGGCCCGTCAGCTCATCGCCAACGAGGATGACGAAGATGAGGATGAGGACGAAGATGAAGAGATGAGAGACGTGACGGAGGAGCCCAGGGAAGAGGTGGCCACGGCAGCGGCACCAGCAGAGGAAGAGGAGAAGGTGGAGGAGACGGAGGACATCCATGTTGACCCTCCGCAGGAAGGTGAGGAAGAGTTCTGGCCTTCGGGAACGCTTCAGTAATTGTGTTCTCGGCCTCTTTCGTTCATTTGCACTACGTCACTATGTGACTCCTCCTGAACCTCTGATAGATGGAGCAAGTTAAGCTGGGCAACTCAAGACATGATTCCTATTGGCTGTCAGCAGTGTCACAGAAATGTATACGTAGCTCCGGAATGACATGGGTGAATCAGCTGTATTCTTACATTTACATCCATGGGTTTATTCAGTCTGCCAGTATATCATTCATTTTTTTAGTAGACCACTGAGCATTTGTTGTAAATCTTCGAAATCCTGTGTGTTTCACCACGAGTCAGTGATTGTTCACTTTGCCATCAATCATGACCTTCCTGATAAGTAGGCAGTTGTTGACACAGTTAATCTATGCTGTATCCCAGACTTTGTGGAAAGGCTGGCTCCGAGGAACTACAGTAACTGAATCAAAATGATTTAAAATGGTGGTCTTGCATGAATCGACACAAACATTGCCAAACCGTTGGATTAAAGGTGTTAAACGTTAGCTCATCTTGTAGTCTTGTAACCATTAGTGTGCTCCGATCACTGTAGTTCATGGCAAAGTGGACATCATCACTTCTTATTCTTATTGAAAAACGAATACCATAACAAAACGACAATGATTATTGCTTTTGTTTTCTTCATCTTCTGTCATGTCAGTCTCTCACTCTCTTCTCTCTTGGTTCCTAGGTGAATCTCTGGACTCCTAGAAGTGATGCTCCTCCCTCTGTCCTGTGTTGTCCTACTCATCTCTGCTCGTTAGTGATCCAGACAGACTACTCTGCTACTGTACTCGCTGTCCTGGTGTTGCACCAATCAGCCGACAACCGCCTCTACACCAACTATATTTCAACACCTTCAACAGCCAAAAACATTGCCGGCCTATCGTCCTTGTCTACAACTCCTTAAAAAAACGTAACAATGCAGTGCAATACACCCCTTAAAAAAACGTGTTTTTGACCTTTTACTTCTGGAAGAAGTGCTAATGCAGACAACTGACTTCCACTGTTGCCAAGAAGCCTATTCGTTTCCCTTTCTGACCTCTCTCACACTGATTTCGCGCCAAGGATTTTGACCCGGGAATTGTCCCCGAACCCTTTTTAAAGACTGTGCTGGACCATTGATTGTTATGAAGCAGGTAGCCCTCTCCTCTTGGACGAGGCAAAGTGGGCCTGCTGACCAGATCCTGTCACCACAGCAGCCCAATCAACGCATGGCCCTCTGCATTATTAATCTCAATGGTGGTTGTAGTGGGTAAGGGTTCCATTTATTTCTGACCCATAACCTGGCTTTCCTTTTGTTTTTTACCATTCCCCACACATTTTATGTTAATCACCTTGATGCTTTTTCTGGTTTCCCCATAATGACTAATAATAACAATGATAATGCCAATTAGCCCTCTATGGTTATGAAACATAATGCCATTAGATTAAGATTTTTGGGGTGTAAGCATTGTGTGACGATATCTTTATTTCTGCATACCAGTGTATTATTCACAACCAATTATAGGGGCTACTTGTTAACCCTATATATAATAGGACCTATAATTAATTTCACCTCTACTTGATAACCAGCAGAATATTCACGGCTAAAATATATATATGTATTCAAATATATTGAACCAATCTCACTCATGAACGATTTATAGCATGGCTTCCCGGTTAAAATCTGAATTCGCCATACAGAAAATCACTTGCCTTGCTGTTGCAGTAATGCTCCCCGATACATCTACTTATCCCTCATATATGAACTTCTCTCTGTTAAAGATGGTGCGTTCTGTCAGTTCAGAATGTCATGTCTTGCATGTTATGCAAAACATGTCTTACATAACAGGAACTTTTCTCAAATGTAAATTGCTCAATCTGTAAATTATTATAAATGATACAAAGTTATGGTTAAATTAAATAAGCACTCTCTTTCAAAACAAGTGGGGCTGTGTTGCCCCTGATGGTGTATCTTTTTTGACATTTAAAGGACTTTTTTTTTTTTACAGGATGAATTAAATTTTTTGTAATGTAAGCAGCAGGTTGTTGCATTTGCCTTGTCTTAAATTCCCAGCACGTGTTTCTGCTGGTTCTGATAAAGAGAGCTTAGGAAGGTTCTGGGAGAGAAAGAGAGAGGGAGAGACTGTCTTAAGTGCTATTTACCCCTTCCTTTATATTAGATTTTAGACAAGCGGAACAAACCACTTGGTCTTGTGATTTAACTTATGTTCAAACGTTTCTATGTGGAGGAAGGTCTGAAAGAGTATAGAAAGCACATTTTATGTAATATGAAGGTCTTGTAAAGATGTGAAAAGGGGTTTTCATATAATGCTATATTAAATGTAGTTGTACATGCACTGTTATAACTGGATATTACACATTGCCCTTAAATGTGTGATTGCCCATTACTGTGTTAATTTATTAGAACCCTAAGCATGTCTTGTCATATATTTTAAAAGCTTCTCTCTACATGCATCTGTCCCCCAGGCCTTATGCACACATCAGAAGACTGGCTGTTAGTCATTTCACAGATTGGGCTGCCATATTGAGTTTGAGCCTTGTGGCTTTTAGGAGTAGTAGTAGAGGTCCAAGAGCAAAACACTGACCCACTGAGCTTACATTAAAGCTTACACTTTACTTACATTTGTGCGGAAAATGTCAGTTTAAACTCTTCAACTCCTAAACATATCCAGTGATAGACAAAAACTTAGTTCAAAGCATAATGTTGACATGCATACATGGTTTGAGAAGATTATTAATACAATTATCTGGATTTGAAACCTGAACCATAATACAAGTAGGTGAGCCTGCCTGGCTAGGAATTTGACGCAAATACAATTACTGAAACTCAAATTTTAACATTGATCTAATTTATTTTTGTGTGGCATGCTTTTGTTTCTTTCTGATTTAAGAGTGGATAATGCGTGATCAAAGCTGTATCTATTGCACCCTCTTTACCCAGATTCTCAATCTGCTATAGCTCATACTTGATGTGGCTTAAATCTGACAAACCTCTTATTCTACGTGTGACTACGTGTGACAAAAAGGATGCTTAAGAGTTTTGTTTGCTTTTTTTACTTTAGATAAAAGGTTGACTGCGCACACATTTATTCACAAGTTGACTTTAACCTCAAGAAGGAGATTGCAATACTTTACTGTATTCATGTAAGTGTGTATCAATCTATGCTATTAACAGGCCACGCCCTCTTTATCATGCCCTGACCTTGCTTTTGAATAGCTAAATATCTACCATGTTTCAAACAAACACAGAAAAACATGTCTCCTTTAGTGTCTGTCTCAAGATTGTCTGATTCATGTGTTTTTGTATTTCGAATTTGCATGTACTTAATCACAAAGATGTGCACTTTTGTTTCTTCATTAAACAATGTTAGCAAAATCGATGTACCTTGGACCTTTGTCATTAATTATATTACACAATGGTAAAATTGCATTAAGTTCCACCAGCTACGTTTCTTAATTCAAAAGGCTTGGATTGTAACTATGCCCAAACCTCTATTTTTGCAGGATCACGTTTAAAGTGTATTGTTTCAAATGTGACTTGCACCTGTGCTTCTGGAAAGTTTCCCTCAAGTCAATGTGTTATGCCAACCCATGGCCACAAGGTGGCAGTTGGACACGCATAATAAGTTATCCATAGATTTACAACATTTATAAGCGGATAAAGCAACTAATTACCCAAGGTGGTCAACTGGCGTTTTTTGAACATGTGACCATGGGTTACCTACCAACGTTGGCTAAATCTCAGAACCTTTTTTTGTGAATCAATTTCGTATAGTTCAAATTCCATTTATTCACAATATTTGCAATTTCAGAATAAATAATTTGCAAGGTTAATACATATCAGATGAGTAACACAACTTCAAACAGAACAACACTTCAAACAGCGTAATAACTATGTAGTAAGTCCACTCGCCCTCAAGCTGGGAGCGGTCTGATTGGCTGTCCCACGGAGCATTCAGGAAGCGCCTCTCAGCTCCTAGTGAAGGAACGGGAACGGACGCTTCCACTCCACTAGCGGCTATGACCTAGCGACTAGATACACACTCCATTGTTTTTTTAGCCACTTCCACTGACTTTCACTGTAGAGTCGATAGAGACAGACATTCAAAATCGAAACGTTTATGGTTGAATTGTCGGATATTTGTATTTATAGCAAGCTAGCCGCACTGGCTAGCTCGCAGTGTGACAGACAGTTTGACATCTCGCAGGGATTAGCTTCACAGTAGAAAGGTAACTAGACATTCCTGCCTGGATTACTGGCTTTTTAATCAAACATTTCCCCAGCCTCCAAGCAAAATGAAGATCACTGTGGATTTTGAGGAATGTTTGAAGGACTCCCCTCGATTCAGGTAAATATATTCAATGATTTTTGCATTGGATTTCGGTACGAAAAAAGTAACCAGCTTGCGTCTTGCAAATATAATCTGCTGTTTGTGGTCTGCCAGTTTTCTATTTTTATCTTGAAGAAAGCTGGGGCCAGGGAAGGGACCATGGAGGGGCTTGGGAAGAGTCGACGAGTTGGTTACTCCACATGTACAATTGGGGTCAGCCTTAGTGCCAAATGAATTATGAAAACGACGTGTATATTCATTTTGAATGAAATACGTGGCTTTCATTTTCAGTGTCACTGACTAGTTATTAGTTGTACATTTTGGATTGTCGTTTCCAACTTAGGATACAGTGCTGCATGCATACTTACACGTCATTTTGAAATGCAATATGCAATGGTGACGTGTGACTGTTTTAATATTTGCCTAACGTGACATCTATTTGTTGATGGTTTTTCTATGTCCATAGACATAAAGCCTAAAGAGGCAAGTAAGGCCTACACTTTCACTTTACGCATAGTATGGGTTTACCAAAAACAATTCGGGAGATGCGCCTCCCCTCCCCTCACTGTCCTGTCTTCTACTGCATCATTCCCTCGAAACGAGGGGCAGATGTCACAAAAGTTGTTCGCATTTTAATTTTCTTGAATGTCATATTTTAAACAAAAACGCCCAGTCTGCTGTGAGAGAAGGAACGGGAGAGAAGACCTGGCTTGTATCCGAGTTGTTGTGGAGGTTAACATTGTATAACGCCCTGTGAAAAGCTAACTGC
Source organism: Molva molva (assembly GCA_900323295.1). Taxonomy (NCBI): domain Eukaryota; kingdom Metazoa; phylum Chordata; class Actinopteri; order Gadiformes; family Lotidae; genus Molva; species Molva molva. The sequence continues at coordinate 8,329 of OOFG01099794.1, read as the reverse complement.
TTTTGTGATTTGCTTTGCTTACTCATGTGGTAACCAAGGAGCTAGTCTCAGCTAATGTTGTCTCCTTACTTTACTTTGCTGCAGTGTACAACATCACCTTGAACAGGGAGTAAAATTATACAATTGTATACATCTACATTAGCCTAATACATTATTTTATTCTGAAGGTGTACGTTATGGTAACCATAGCATATCATTGACTTGCAAGACAAAGGTACAGCTTCCTCATTTTCGATACGATTTCTACATTGTTAATACTTGGTTACTCAAGTGAAGGGTTTTTCATGAATTGCCTTGCACTTTGATTCTAAGTTCCTCAATTTGTTCTTGGAAGAATAAGAATAGAATGCATTCAAGGTTCCCCCTCAGCAGCCGGCTTGCATACCAAGGCGAACTAGACCGTTGCACTTTGAAGGGTGATCATAAAGGGAGTCATTGGACCACAAAGTCCACTAGGTTCCTTGTGGGTCAAGAGGACGGACCAAAGACTTATGAAACAACACAAGTTTTCCACATCTTCTACCACCACCACCACTGCTCTGTCTATTTTTCCAAACTCTTTAAGTTATCTTTGGCAGAGAAAAGGAACTAGTGAGACTAGTGAGAGAAATGGCAACAAAAAAAAAAATCATCAAACGCACACCAGAGTAGAGGAACTGTAACTGCTCCACATCTGTTTCCATTTTGGTGTTTGCTTTAAAATTTGTGCCAGAGAATATGGGGGCCCATCATGTGGAGAGGGTTGTTTTTTATGTGGTGGTGTGATGGCACACCCACATTTTTCCCTTCTCATCCCCCGTTTTAGCTTTGAAGCTGTGTGTAGTGACAGGCAAACTACACTATCAAGCAGGGGAGTAGGATGCACCATTAGAAAACAATTGCTGAGCCTATTACTATTCTTACTAGTGTTATTGCTGTTAATTGTTCACAAAACAATAGTAGGAGTAGTAGGTGGAGGAGTGAATAACCTTTTATATAAATCCTAAAAGATAGGTCATAACTGATTCATAAAATGGCACGGCCGTTAACCAAGCCATCTGTGTACTGATCTCTTTGTATCTTCGTATCAAAAAAGTTATATAAAACCTATGTTTACTATGTCATTTTGTTGATGGCCTGTCATTAAAATCATCCAATCATATTCATGCTGGTAGTTATTGACAATGACAACCTAAAAGTACATTGCCTAATGTAGAGCTTACATCTGCAATTCATCCACAATAAGGATCACTAGTCTCCAGTGTACTTCACTTCAGCCTCTTTAATGCTAAGAAATTCATGGAGTGGCTTAGCAGATAATGCTTAGCTTCATCTACCTATCCAGTGTTGCCCCATCTCGTGTTAACACTGGAACAAGATTTATCTTTAAGCTGTTTCCATTGTTGTAAAGACCGTGAGGGGCAAATGTGGGTCAGTAATATCCAACGTATTTTATTTTCCTTTTATAATTCCTCTGATCACCTTCAACTCATGAGTCTTCTTCGATCCAGAAAATAACAACACTAACATGCATACATCGTTAACAAATCCAACACAGCCTGCCAATCTATCCCCTACATTGAACCATAACGTCACGCTAATGTTTTCATAGAACATTATTATTATACATTTCTATAATTTATGGAATACATAAAGCACTTTTTTGCAATTACCCATTTCTCATTGTCCTCAGCGTCAGGTTGACCATTTTACGTGACCTTAATTACATTTTGTTCAATATGCTTGGACACATGATTCGCATGAAGTCATATGGCAAATATTCATTGGCTATTTACCCTTAGTCATGGCTGTCTTAGGAGCTGGCATTTATCGTGATCAGAGTGTTGCAGGGTGCCAGGCCTGAATGAGCAGTGCTTATAATTAGACTGGCATACGTCCCCCCCGTAGAGACCAGTTGTTAGTATTTGGTATGCTTCGGTAGCCTTGGGTTCATTTAGGCTAATGAAGCTGCAGTCCATTACCTTTGTAATGGCCATTCATCAAGGCAATTTAGCACTTGAGTGGCAACTGCTATTAAAGCAATGGCAGACTGCTGGCAGGTGTGTAACCCCCTGCTGCTGTGGCAATCAGTCAACATATGATGATATAATCTAAAATATATCCTGAAGCGAAACAGTAAAAGTGGTTAAAGTCATGGTGGAGGGGCGGTCGCTGTGGTGGGTGGTGCGGGCGGGGTGGTGGTTGGTTGGTTTCCTGCCTTGATCGAGGGTGTGTCTTTGTACTGTAACGCTAACCAATGATGTGGAGGCTGCCGGAGAGCGGTTTGGGTGTGTCTAGAGAGGATATAGTCCATTGTGTAGGCTTATGTTATTTCTTTTCCTACAGGATTGACTTCCTAGTAACTGTAGTAGGCTGACTCACTGTCGGCCGCAGGAGGCTCTTCGACTCTGTCCTTGGCCTTACTGAACCTGTCTTACTGATTCATACATAGCTCTCCAAATTTATCTCAGCTCTTGCCCTTTGATTTCCATCATTTGAAATGATTGTATGGTTGAGGCTGATTTTCAAGGACTATACACACAATTATTATTTATTTTAACCTCTGAACCTTCTTTCCTTTAGTGGCTTATTTAGTTTAGGGGATCTCAGAAATAAATATGAATTTACTTTGATTCTTAAATGGACTGCTGCTCATTAATGCGAAGTCAGTGAAATGCTGAATCTCTACACAGTAACATAGAGACTACACAGTCTCTTCATACCATATATGTCCACAATCACAACTAATAATGGATCGAGCCAGAATTTCCCCTGATCCGTCTTACTCGTGTGCAATCCTGCCTTTTGAGATAATGACCTCATCTTGTTGACACTTTTCCCTGATAGTGTTTCACTCCTCCCACCCCCCCATCACCACCCGTTTTATATATCAACACTCTGCTCTCTCTCCCTCTAACAATTACAGGACATACGTCACGACCCCCACCCACCCTCAACCCTCCCTCCACTTTCCACTCAGGGACCGTAGTGCCAAACAGTCAGCCCCAAAACTGTACTTGGTTCTTAATATAGAGTCGCACAGAGGTGTTGCATGCATGCAAGAGGAAACAAACGCCCTATTGTTTTTATTTAATGGCCTAATAAAATCTCTATTTGTATTGCAACCTGCATGAAAAAACACATAAACACACACCTATTTAATAGCCAATATGTATATGATCACATGGTGTTCCATGTCGAATAGAGTTCTGCACATCAAAGTCCCTGAATACAGCACCCCATGAAGAATGTACATTACATTACAACTATTACCATATGTATACCATATGTCAATTACCATCACCTTTTTTTAATCCAAAGCAATGAAAACATCCATAAATCCTGTCTTTTGAGATTACAATGTACTGACAGTGTAAAATCCAACCAATGATAGTGATTCAAAGAAAGCATTCTTTGAAATTGACAGCAAAGTGTAAGGGTTGATAGAGCCGACCCGGTGTGTCAGGCCCCACAGGCATTCATTCATCGTGCCTGCAGGCTGGTGGATGACTAACCTTTTCAACTCCTGCAAGGCAGACAGAACCGTGCCTCTGGCAGGCAGCTGGCAGCCTTGATAGGCCCTTTGAGTCTGTGCCTCTCAGGTGAATCAATGCAAATTAATTCTCTTATCTCCATATTTAGGGAAGTTGGTGCTTATGCTGTGATCAGTATGCCTCCGTGCAGGTGGAGGGGGAAATTAATACTCAAAGACTATACATTTTTTTGAGTGGAATGATTAGGCTTTAGGGGATTAGGGGACCCCTTAGCCATGGAAATGGTCACACTATTACAACACACTCTTGGTAATAATGGTAGGAAATTGACTTCTGCGCTATCATTACTGTAGCTCTGAAAATGATGAAATGAATTGCTGAATCTCGTCAGGTTCATAAATTACACTGAACCCGGCCTGGGGAATGCCTAAAGATTAAGTGTAACGGTCTCTCCTTCGACTCCCTCACTGAGCAGAACCGGAGGACGGTTTCATGGGAATTAATGTCGGTCTTGTCTGTGCCTTGTATCTGTTGCACGTGATAGGATTGGGTTATTCCCTTGCTGTTGAGCAGGTGAGCTCTTTTCTACGCAGCCATTCATAAATGAGACCAAATGCGCAGCACAACCCAATTGCATGGTCTGGTTTTGAGAGAACCCTGACCCAAATATTCCCTCAGTGCCGCTGACTAAACTGCTCGTTTCGCCAGTGGTTAGATTGAATTTCCCTTTTTCCTTCTGGCCTAATATTCTTTCTATTGTCATACCTAAACCATATACTATACTATACCATCCTCCTTTTGTACCTATTAATGTAGGTCTATCCTTCTCTGTCTTCATTTCTTGTTTTCTCTTGTCTTTGCCATGTTGGCTGTGTATTCTTTCCATCACAGCTTCTCTCTCTAAGACTCATGAATGGCAATGAGCCCACGGCTGGATTTGTATCAAGTGTGCTGGTCCCAACTGGCCCTCCTCAGCTGAATGTAGCGGGGGGTGGGGGGGGGCAATTTATGACTCCAAGGGTTGGGTGATTCAGGAAATCTATGCATAACCACAGTAGCTCTCCTGCCTTCTTTATCCTGGCTGGCATTGCACCAATTTAGTGGTGGGATGGATTGGTGCTATTATTCCCTGAGGTGGGTTGCACCAATGTTGTGGTGCAATGGAATGGATTAGTGATGATATTGTGTTAGGATTGCCTTTTTTCCTTATTGGACAGAACTTGGCAATTACGCCACAGAGGCTGAGCCATGGGTCTGTCACTTGGACATGGGGATTCATGGATAACAAAATAACTTATTATCTTTCCAACACAGGGGGCTGATCTCTTCCTCCTCTTCCTCATATGTCTCCTCTCAGCCCGTCTGCCACTTTGGCGACAGCCACTCCTTATTTTTAGATTGCACGTGTCTGATGGCTGATATTTGTGCGCATCCCTCACGGTCTACTCAGCGTCCACTACAGCCTTATCTTGCCTCATATTTAACACGTGTTTCTGCCACCATGAGGGTGAAACGTGATTGCATTCTGCTGCTATTATTGGAATTTGGGTTTGCTCTTGCAAGAAAAAACGTTGGCTTGCATTTGTTTGCAATTTATTCTGGGAACCTAATTTCCTCTGTTCTCTCGCCTTTGTTCAGAGGGGTTCTGGAGATTATTATCTCAACTGGAAGCATCGAGCATCAATAGCAACGTACTTATCTTGTGGACTTTCCATATCCATTCCATTTATTGTTAATCAATGGTGCCCTGACATGATCCGGGATCTTCCCAAAATGTTTTTACATGGTGGCTTATGCACTCCAACCCACTCACGTAAAGCAGTCATGGGGGGATTTTTGCTGGCGATCCGTCATCAAAACAGATGGGCCGGATAACATAAACTGCAAGGGGCGGAGTTACGCCTTGTTTCCTGTTTTGTTGCGGAGATAGTTGACCAAAGTATTTCTACAGTGGCCAGTCTACACAATGTTGAGTTGAAACCTTCACAGACACTTCTTTACAGCTTACTACTGCTGGCCGAGTTTGTGTTTTGCCTATTACACTCTTACAGATCCCCACTTGAGCAACATGATTGGTTGAAACAAAGCGAAAGAAAGTGAAATGCCCAGTTCATCCAGATTTTGGCTCTTCTGCCTTCAGACTTCAGATATTAACCTAAAGTCAATTTGTTTTTTAGACTCAGGCCAAGAGTGGATCCGAAAGCCACTGACTTCCTCCTTCCTTTGAAATGTTACATGGTGGAGCTGGGAAATAGCACTACTATTACATTCTTGAACCCTGATTATTCTGCCGAATAATCAATGACGCTGAGTCAGAACATATCAAATCATTTTCCAAATCAAACCTTTGAAAGTCCACATTTCCTTGGTGATTAGAAGGGTAACGTGTTTGTTCCCACTGCATGTTAAAATTGTGTTAGACTTGGATAAAGCAAGGCCCTCGCTTATAGCCAAACGGATGAATACAGCACTTCATTTGTAATGGTAAAAAATACATTTATCTCTGTAGGCTATACTGGTAACATTGTTTAAGAGCAAAAACCAGCCAAACATTTCCCCCGCAGCTATGTAGGAATGAAAGTTAATTGATTTTCTATATTCTATATTCCAAGTCCTGTTTTACTTTCCATCTTTTTTTATATGATCCCCCTAATTTTGCCACAACATGAAGCGCTTTTTCGAAGAAAGGTTTAAAGCCTGCATCTTTGTTTGTTTGTGGGAAAATGTGTAGCTGGGGAAATTCCCTAGCAGGGGAAGCTCAGATTTGTGAAACAATTAAATCACACAGCATTAAACAATTAAATCACTGATGAGGATTGATAAAGAAGTGTCAAAGTTGGTTTAGTGTGATACAACCAGTTCAGTGTTAAAGTTGAGTGGTGGCCAAGTCTGCAGGTGGAACTTGGAATTTAATTATTCTAATGATATTATATTATGTTGGTATTGTATATTTTAATATTTTATTTTATTGTATGCTAATATTTCCTAATGTGCCTAAAATTGGAGTCATGACCTGGTAGCATGTTAGCATCAGTGCATTTCTTGGTTAATAACTAGCAATCTGTGACTGAAGACCTCTCCCTCCTCAGCATGGCTTCTGTCTCCTCAGTCTCTTTCATAAAGGCCCTCTTATTTTTCTCTTTCTGTTTGTCTCTGCCCTCTTCTTCCTCTTTGCTAATTGGGCCATATGTCAGAGTGCAATAAATAATCTCTCGTATCTATTTGGTGTCAATGTATTTAGTGTGTGTGTGTGTGTGTGTGTGTGTGTGTGTGTGTGTGTGTGTGTGGAATGGATGTATATAGGGAGTATACACATACTCTCTCTGTCTCTGTGTGTGTGCTCATTATTCATTTTCATACTGGAATATCTCCAAGGTCAGAAGCATTGGCTCAGATCAGCATGTTGCAGCTCCCCTCCTTCTCTCTTTCTCATTCAGTTTAGTACCAAGCCAATTCGCTTGTTTAGTACCAAGCCAATTCGCTTATTTTCAGTGTTTCGTGTCTTGCATAGAATCTGACAAAGCTTTTAGCAGTTGAAAGATTCCTTTGCAAGATTCCACTTGTTTAGTGTCATCTACTCAATGTGTGCTGGGTTTCAAAATAGCCAAAAGTCTGCCCTTTGCAGTTTGCACACTGGGTGGAAAGGAAGAGGTGCATTCAAGATGTGACATTTTTGTTGGTTGCCAAAATTGGGTGGAATGTCCCAAATGGAGGTGGGTTTTGCAGATGTTACCTTGAGTGGTAATGCATTGTGAAGTCGGAACAGTTGTCAAATCAAATCAAAGTGAGGCCTCCTTGCTTGTCTTTGGATGTCTTCTAGAGAAAGCCATTGAGTACATATTTAGTGCCTGGTGCAGCCAATAGGCTCTGTTGTTGGCAAAAGACCAGTGCTGTCAGAGCTGCTGGCTTGCTCAAGGGCACGTTGGCCCTTTAATGTTGTAACAAAGGAGTGTTTCCTATGCTCCGCCACAGCTGGTGTTGTTATCTGAACATGGCAACTCCAAAGCATTTTTTTTGGTGATTAGTATGTTCATGGTCATAGTTTTTTATTTCACATTTTTACCGAATACAAAGCTTTGCAGAATCTCAGGAGGTGCTGTGCTATTTTGCATTACGGATTTGCCCAACTTGTTTATCCTGATGTCAAATTCATATCGTTATATAGTTCATTCTCACTTGGTTTTTGTGCCGCTTAACTTTATCAGAGGAAATTGCCATCCTGGCATTACCATTTACCATGTCTCCAGTATAACCTGTAATTATTTTTTCCGCATAGTATTCCTTCTTTAGTTTCACTGAAATTGTTTCCCAGGCAAGGTTCCAAAGACTTACACTTTTGTGTTGAGGTCAGCACTTTAGCTTGCTGATGAAGCAGAAGTACCATATTCAATGACGCACCAATGTAACAGACAAAGGCCTGTAGGGTGTAACAAACGTCTCTGTACCGAGCAAGGAGCATTACATAAGTTTATCAAGGGGCCCCAGGGGCAAAGACTGATACCATGAACACTGAATACACATGTAAAAAGGAAACGTGTTCTTATACTAGGCCTTCACGATGTATTATAAAGTCACCAATATTGTAATGTAGAAGCCCATAGGATACAAGGATATGATCCACCATGTTGGAACATTACATTTTTGGTTACCCTCAACCTGCAGAATCCTCTGGTATGCCACACACCCCATACAAGCTAGTGACATGACTTTAATTTGAAGTTCTCCCTAATTTGAACCAATCAGAAGCACTTTGGCATTACGTGTGTGTGTGTGTGTGTGTGAGTGTGTGTGTGTGTGTGTGCGAGCGTGTGTGTGTGTGTGTGTGTGTGTGTGTGTGTGTGTGTGTGTGTGTGTGT